>JAWQFJ010035386.1:15000-27500 GCA_034096865.1 Theodoxus fluviatilis | reverse complement strand
ATGAAACAGTGAGAACATTGAATTTCCTTTTCAATCACCGTGTGCTTAGTAGTCTAGAAGCTGAAATCTGTAGCTTGCAAAAAAAATGGGTCGCTAAACGTTGAGGGTTACAAGCGTCCACCTGGGCTAAATGGAGAGTCTAGACATAGAGCTATGTGGTCTAGGTAGGCGGACATTCTGAATTTGGTTTGTTTGGCCGCCATGACACTTTTCAAAATGGCCGCCACAATCTACACTTTTCTTTAAATCTCAGCTAATATTTGGGATAAAATCAAAAACATGGAGTCAATTCCTATGTTTTGTATGATGACAATGTCAATTTTGGCCAAAAATTAACCCTAGCATTCACATTTTCTATCAAACATTTAATATTTGATAAAATAGCTAGGCGATATACACATTTGGTAAGTATTATCTTTCTGAATTTGCTATCTTAAACAATGCATATCAGTGTGGTCTGGATGAAATGTTTACTACTAGAACAATGTAGTTTAGGTGGGTGGATATTCTAAATTTGCTTTGGATGGCCATGATGACAGATTTAAAACGGCTGCCAACATCGGGATTGGCGTAAAACTGCCTCACGAGTTGGTATAGGTAGATTGGCAAACAAAACAACCATGTCTATGTGATTTGGCAAGAAAAGTACAAGTATGCTGTAACACATAGGAATGGAGTGGTACTTTGCAGTGGTCGGGGCTGATTTTAAACAAAACAATATTTTCATGTGCACATGTTGTATTTCCATTTGAAATTGTGCATTGAATTTCTTGGCAATCAACATTACAGAAACAAAGTTTACTCCATGTTGCTTTGGAGAATAACAAATAAAAATCAACGATTTGAAGAAAATTCACACACTGGGTGATGATATAAACTGAAAATTTTAATACTTCTGAAATATCAACGATACTGCTTAGCATGCTTATCATGGTAATTATGCACTTTCAGTACACAACAACTCTGACTCTTCAGCTGTGTCTGCACGAAGGACAGTGTCGTCGGACACAGAATGGCCAGCAACATGAAGGAGACGAACAAGGTCTTTTGATCTGATATGGTATGATATGATCCAACGGTATCACAGGAATGGCAATGTGATTATTCCAAGGAATTTCCTGCACGGAACAGGTAAAGAATATGAGGCAAATGACAACATTGACATTCTTGAGGAAACTCTGAGTGGCACAGGGAAATTTCATGCCAGCCAGTACATCGCTCTCCAACGCAAAGCACCACTGGAGCCAGAAATGGACATTCAGATAAAGACAGCTTTTCCAAAAGTTGTTCATGCACCTGCTGAGATGACAAACCTGCAAGACATCAACATGACCAACACAAAGCCAGAACCTGTATTTGCACAATGTGCAGGAAGCATGTTATTTGCCAAATCACCAGAAAATTGCCGAGGCAAACACACAGGACCTAGCATGGATCATGGTAGACAGCACCAGCCAGATGATCAGGTTGTTCCAGGTTGAAGTGGTTTCAACCAGAAGGTGAGCACTTGTGATCCACCACTGACAGAAGTTGGTCCAATGCCAATCCTGAATTCCCCAGCCCACGAATTCCCCTCAGTATGAACCGTCATGCAGAACTGCAAATCAATGACTGAGAAGCTTGGAGAGAAATACACGGTGATCACTTTTGATGAGCAGATGTACTCAAAAGCAAAGATGTTACAGTGGGACCAACTGGACAGCTGTAAGGACTTGGTCATCATGCTAGGAGGGTTCCACACCTCAATGAACGTCTGCAAAGTTGTGGCGAAGTACATGGATTCATCAGGCATAGCAAACATCTGGGTAGAATGTGGCGTACTTGGTGAGGTGACAGCTGAGAACATCATTGACGGAAAAGGTTGAAATAGAGCCATTCGCGTACACAAACTCACAGTGGAAGCTATGTGGTCCATTCTTTGGGAGCGCTTCAAAGAATGGGTCACAGAGAATGAGAAGACGGTCAATGGACGCCTCCAGAATGCAGCAAAAAGAGTCGCTCAAGGTTTTGCCAATAAAGATGACCAAGACATCCAGTCATCCCTGGAGAATCTGTTGTCCTCCATTGAGGAAGTCAAAGTCTTGTTTGATGAGTTCGAATCTTCATCTTCGGAACATGCAACCTACCAGTACTAGAGGACCTACATGAAACTAGTCTCAATTCTGTTGAGATTCACTCGGTCTCTCCGCAATGGCGACTGGGAACTGTTTCTATCATCATTCGCTGAGGTGCTTCCATGGTTCGGAGCGTTTGATCACTTTCATTATACCTGTTGGGGGACAGTCTTTCTGGCGGACATAAAGATGCTTCCGATGACAGCGCCTGAGGTGCACCTGGGCTTCTTGGCCGGCGACTTTGTCACCAAAGAAACGAAACAACTTTTCAACCAGATCGCAGATGATCAAGCGATGAAACACGTCAACAAAACTAGAAAAGTCGCTGGAGGATTTGTTGGCATTACAAGAACAAACACAGCCAGGGACAGGTGGTCTCTGACACTCAGCACAAGATATCAGCTGGCTAAGGACACTGAGGCCATGTTTGGCCTGTCAAGTGTTGATGATGAAGATGACGAGCACGACTGTGCGCACAAGGCCTTCGGGGAAAAGAGGTTGAAACAGGATCAAGATGATCTACAAAAACTCATCAACTTGTTTCAGACATTCAACCCCTTTGCTCACATATCACCCGACCTGATTTCACTCACAACTTGTGACGTTGCCAGTGATGTTGTGAAACATGACTTGCTAACAGCAGAAGAAACAGGAAATGAAGTCGTCCCAGAGTTTGTGCAAAAAAGATTTGTCCTGAAAGAGACCCTTTTCCATGACAGGATCAAAACCAAGAAACTCTGCACCTTGGAGAGCATGTACACACTGTAGTAAACAGTGGATGGAAGCTGGTCACAAAGGAGAATGCAGACGTGATTGAGCCCATCCTGCTGAGTCGTGCACCCACAACTGATACAAGACAACTTTTTTTCGAGCTCATAGATTGTGGCTGCACATCTTGTTCTACAAGACGCTGCAGCTGTTGGTCGAGTGGACAGGGATGCACAAGAGCATGCCGATGCAAAGACTGCAGAAATCCCCACACTTTGACAGGGCTACGCAACTGAGCCTTGAAATACCACTTTGTGCCTGAGAAACTACTGTTCTGTTTCCATAGAAGCATGTAGCCTGCCATACTCGGTGATCCAGAAACGACAAATCGTTTCTTATAATGTTATATACACATTATTGTGCCATCATCACATGTTCATTGCTGAAAAGGGAAACCTAACGAGTGTAATGCATAAATGTTTGTGCATTATGTTGTACTTTGGTATTTGAAACTGTTCTTATGTATTGAAGAGTCAGAGTTATTGTGTACTGAAAGTGCATAATTACCATGATAAGCATGCTAAGCAGTATCGTTGATATTTCAGAAGTATTAAAATTTTCAGTTTATATCATCACCCAGTGTGTGAATTTTCTTCAAATCGTTGATTTTTATTTGTTATTCTCCAAAGCAACATGGAGTAAACTTTGTTTCTGTAATGTTGATTGCCAAGAAATTCAATGCACAATTTTAAATGGAAATACAACATGTGCACATGAAAATATTGTTTTGTTTAAAATCAGCCCCGACCACTGCAAAGTACCACTCCATTCCTATGTGTTACAGCATACTTGTACTTTTCTTGCCAAATCACATAGACATGGTTGTTTTGTTTGCCAATCTACCTATACCAACTCGTGAGGCAGTTTTACGCCAATCCCGATGTTGGCAGCCGTTTTAAATCTGTCATCATGGCCATCCAAAGCAAATTTAGAATATCC
Source organism: Theodoxus fluviatilis (assembly GCA_034096865.1). Classification (NCBI taxonomy): domain Eukaryota; kingdom Metazoa; phylum Mollusca; class Gastropoda; order Cycloneritida; family Neritidae; genus Theodoxus; species Theodoxus fluviatilis. Next base: position 23,679 of record JAWQFJ010035386.1, on the reverse strand, counting down.
ACCCACCTAAACTACATTGTTCTAGTAGTAAACATTTCATCCAGACCACACTGATATGCATTGTTTAAGATAGTAAATTCAGAAAGATAATACTTACCGAATTCGTATATCGCCTAGCTATTTTATCAAATATTTAATTTTTGATAGAAAATGTGAATGCTAGGGTTACGTTTTGGCCACAATTGACATTGTCATCATGCAAAACATAGGAATTGACTCCATGTTTTTGATTTTATCCCAAATATTAGCTGAGATATAAAGAAAAGTGTAGATTGTGGCGGCCATTTTGAAAAGTGTCATGGCGGCCAAACAAACCAAATTCAGAATGTCCGCCTACCTAGACCACATAGCTCTATGTCTAGACTCTCCATTTAGCCCAGGTGAACGCTTGTAACCCTCAACGTTTAGCATGTTACACGTTTCTGAACTCAGCTACCCGACTATAGACTTGTGGCGACGAAAACATGGCAGTTACAGTAACAGTCATACAAGTGTAAAGTTCATATGATGAAATGTCTCTTTCACTCCATAATTAGCGAATGCGTACGAATATTTTGATAAGTATGTGAGATAGACTGAAGCAACATGAAAATATGACTAAAACGTTGTATGCTGTCAAAGGCTACCTTCACCATCATCTGTAACAGATTGAAATTATACAGGCATAGCTGGGTAGTGTGCTATTGTAATGATGACATTTTCCATTCCCATAGTGATGCACACAACAATCAAGATTTTATATGGAGAGAAAAAGCTGTCCAACGCTCTATGAAACATGCATGACGCATTAGATGTCACCCACCGTCCTTCACATGAACTTTACCTAGTTCCTCCACTGCTGTTACTCACATGCACATAGTAAAATTCACATTTTGTATGAAGTCCTACTGCATCAACATGAATTCACAACTAAGAAATAGATATTTAAAAAAGATTGCCTGATAGATTCACACATATTCGCAAATTCGACAGGGTGAAGAACGGAATGTAACTCTGTGGTTAGATAAAAAGAACACATTACCAAAGTAAACTCTGCTTGCTCAAAAGGACAACAGAAATGCATATATATATATATATATATATATATATATATATATATATATATATATATATATATATATATATATATGTATGTATGTATACACATACGCCCTCTTGCCCATGTCACAGTTTTGCTGTGTGGTCAGCAACCGTTGACCTTATTTGACTGAATACGGCATAATTGAAAGCATCTCACCCGTTACACCGAGTAAACTGCGGCGAGTGACAGGTCATTTTGAACAGGCGTGTGCAGGACACAGCCTTTTACTCTACTCATTTGGACAAAATGTAGACACGTGTTCCAGATCGATCGTGTAGAGCTATGCGTAAACTACCCAGCACCTTCGTGCCGGTTTGTACGCATGGCTGCAATTGAATCGCAGGCATCTATTCATCTCTACGATTACCGGGTAATTCACCGGTTCGAATGAGCAACTCAGAATGTTAGGCTCTCGAGGAATGACGTCACACCCCTTAAGCCTAGGGTGCAACTCACTAATTAGCACGGACTCGAAGTGCGTCAGGTGGAGTTGAGACAAGTCTCCCCGCGACGGAACTGCGTCACTGATGACGTCATCCACGCATAGACAGCGGTCAAGGCTGCTCGTCCACAGGGCATACTTCCGGTCATCGGCGAAGCATCGCTCCCGGCACTCTCTCAACTTCCCCAGGGTGACGTCATGGCCAGCATCGAACAATGAAGCATTCGCGGCGAAGGTGCCCACTGCAAACAGAAGACCTTATGAATAAGTGACCTTAATGGTCCGTCAGTTTCACACACAACTCAGCAAATGCATCAACGACAATCCAAACATTTCCGTATGTCACACATGCAAAACTTTGCCTCAGGTACACATGTTCCATGGACACTTTCCTCTGCAGACGCGTTTGGAATCATCCAGCAAAATGTTACAGTATTTTAAAGAAAAGTTTGTGCTTATTTTTCTACGTTGTTTTAAATAAAACATAAAACCGCTCAGCTTTGTGGTCTGAGAGCGAAAGAAGACGATCTACAATTTTGTAACAATATCACTACTGTACAGTCTCTGTGAAACTCCCCCAAACAATTAAGTCAGCCAAGTCGTCAAACTGGTCTACACCTCTGAATAGAATTGTGAAAAATAGAAACTGGAGTCAAACCGTGGTTGGCGTTTGCAACGTTATCATAGGAAGATTTTGGCAAAGAACATTTCAGTTTCCCAAGTAAAAGAAAGGTCACTAGAAGTGGATTGCCAGTCGATAATGTGTGATCTCTCGCCACAAACAAATCCTTAAGTCCATTTTCGTCAATACTGAGTCATGACTGATCCTGAGAGTGTTGTAAATACTTTTTCCAATAACGAAAAGCGCTGTAAAATCGGACTGAAGGTAGGCGAGGTACACGCTATAAAAGACTTTGACCCTCTAAAATCGACATTGGAGATAATGACGACAGAATATTTGTCGAGTTCTCCACAAGATGTTCGCATCTGTCTGGTCAAAGTCTATATCAGTTTAGCCAAGTAAACTCCACAAATATTCGTTGTTGAGAAGACAGACTCACATAAGATACAAACGTAGAGCATTTATTTCATTGGAGAAGAACTGGGTGTTCGTAAACACGCGTTTCGATGACTCTTCTCCGTTTAGGGTTGATTATTGAAAACTTTTTAGCTTTGTTACCGGTAACACTTGGAAATCTGCATGCAGCAACGTAGCGATGGATAATTTGTGAAGCAGGCGGAATTCCAACATTGACAATTTACACCCTTCGATATACTTCAAATCGAAGTTCAAAATCGTCCAAGTGGAGAAGGTCATTTCGTGGTGTCGTTTCACAAGCAAGAGACAAGGTTATTCATTCGAGTGCGTACGAGCGCAAACACGCACGCACACACACACACACACACACACGCACACACACACACACACACACACACACACACACATATATATAACATGCACACACACACACACACACACACACACACACACAGATGACATGCACACACATACACAGACACTTAGACACACACACGCACACGCACACACGCACACACACACATATATATAACATGCACACACACACACACACACACACACATATATAACATGCACACACACACACACACACACACACACACACACACACACACACACACATATATAACATGCACACTCTCACACACACACACACACACACACAGATGACATGCACACACATACACAGACACTTAGACACACACACGCACACGCACACACGCACACACACACACACACACATACACACACAAAGACACACATACACACACATACACACACACACACGCACGCACACACACACACACACACACACATACACACACACACACACACACACACACACACACACACACACATGCACTTGCAGTGTTATGATCCTTCCAGGTGTACAACAGAAAGGGAACAAGAAATGGCACACTTTTCTGTGATAGGTACTCATTCTTTACCGTTTAAACTTTTCCTTATCGCGAAGTATACAGAAATATATTTCTGCTTCGCAGAGACTTTCCATTGATACAATTTTCACTTGCCTGAATTTACTGTTTTGTCTCATTTGTCATGAGTGCGGAAATTGTTTCTGCTGGGTTGTCATTAGATAAACAAAAGAAATTCTGCCAAACGAACGTATTTTTTTTCACAACGTGATAGAAACCTTACGCAAGATAGTTCAAATCACTTCAACACTTGAACATTTCAAGTGCGTCTTTGTTGCATTTCAGAATGGAGCGTCACAGCATCTCTCCTTGTCTTTTAGAATGCATCCTATTCAAACATCACATATCTGCAGCAGGACGGTGAATTTTTACATCTTGCCTGAAACATTTTCTCACCAAAAGTGGAGTAGACCGTGGCATTATCTGATGGGATCAAGGTCGGCTGAGGAGAGGTCGCGCACGTGCTGTCGCAATAGGAAGAGCTGACGAAGGACCAACCAATGCTACTTCTGCATCTGCACTCCCCATCTCGCTCCAGCGCAAAGTCGAAGCCATTTTGGAGGCAAGCCATGGAGCAGGTCTCCCCCTGGTGGTCAACGGCGTCGCCTGTGAAGTCCGAGGAAGTCTGGCAGCCCAGGAAGTTGTTGTAGGCTGGGGAGAGGACAGGCAGTGCCAGTGATAGTTGGACCATAAGAAGTTTTCATGGTAGGTTGGTGTTTTTCAATTAGACCAGAGAGAGAGAGAGAGAGAGAGAGAGGGAGAGAGAGAGAGAGAGAGAGAGACAGACAGACAGACAGACAGACAGACAGACAGACAGACAGACAGACAGACAGACAGACAGACAGACAGACAGACAGACAGACAGACAGACAGACAGACAGACAGACAGACAGACAGACAGACAGACAGACAGAAAGAGAGAGAGAGTCAGAGACAGAGAGACAGAAACAGAGACAGACAGAGACAGAGAGAGACAGACAGACAGACAGACAGACAGACAGACAGACAGACAGACAGACAGACAGACAGACAGACAGACACACAGACAGACAGACAGGCAGACAGGCAGACAGACCGACAGACATACAGACACACAGACACACAGACAGACACACAGGCACACAGGCACACAAACAGACAGACAGACAGACAGACAGACAGACAGACAGACAGACAGACAGACAGACAGACAGACAGACAGACAGACAGACAGCCAGCCAGCCTGCCAGCCAGCCAGACAGACAGACACACAGACAGACACACAGACATACACACAGACAGACACACAGACAGACACACAGACAGACACACAGACAGACAGACAGACAGACAGACAGACAGACAGACAGACAGACACACAGACACACAGACAGACAGACAGACAGACAGACAGACAGACAGACAGACAGACAGACAGACAGACAGACAGACAGACAGACAGACAGACAGACAGACACACAGACAGACAGACACACAGACAGACACACACACACACACACAGACAGACAGACAGACAGACAGACAGACAGACAGACAGACAGACAGACAGACAGACACACAGACAGTCAGACAGACACACAGACAGACAGACAGACACACAGACAGACATAAAGAGACAGAGAGAGAGAGAGGGACAGACAGAGACAAAGACAGAGGCAGAGAGAAAGAGAGAGAGAGAGAGAGAGAGAGACGTAGAGAGAGAGAGACAGAGAGAGAGACAGAGACAGAGAGAGACACAGAGAGAGACAGAGACAGAGAGAGAGACAGAGACAGAGAGAGACATAGAGAGACAGAGAGAGAGAAACAGAGAGAGACAGAGAGAGAGAGAGAGAGAGAGAGAGAGAGAGAGAGAGAGAGAGAGAGAGAGAGAGAGAGAGAAAGAGGGAGAGATTGTATACATTTACATATACTCACAAATATTGAAAAAGAAACATATGTATATACATACGCACATTTACACACACATTCACACACAAACACATTCACACACACACTCACACACACACACACACACACACACACACACACACACACACAAACACAAACACATACATACACACAAAGACCCACAAAGACACATACACACACACAAAACACACACACACACACACACACACACACACACACACAAACACATACACACACATGTAGATCATACATACACATACACACACACAGATAACCTGCACGCACACACGCGCACTCACACACACACACACACACACACTCACAAACACACACACAGATAACATGCATGCACTTGCACACAGAGAGAGAGATAACATTCATGCACGCTCTCACACACACACACACACACACACACACACACACACACACACACACTCACACACACATGCGCGCGCGCGCGCAGGTAGCTGCAAACGCCCACAATAGACACACCGTCTTTTCACCACGCATGAAGATGGACAGAATGATGCATAGACAGACACACCACAAGCACAAAACTGAATCAGACAGGCCCACAGACACACAGACAGATGCAGCGACAGACACACCACAAGCACAAAACTGAATCAGACAGGCCCACAGACACACAGACAGAATACATAGGCACACAGACACACAGACAGAAGTAGCGACAAACACCGACAGACACACAGAGAGGCCGACAGGCAGGCGTACACAGGAATTGACAATGGGAAAAGTCTGTTTTTATAAAGAGGGTCACTGCAATGAATTAATGAATGAATGAATGAGTGAATGAATGAACGAACGAATAAACGACTGAATGAAGTTTTACTGCCTATCAGCCTCTGTTGGCTATGCAAGACCATTGATTACAAAACAAACAGAGCTGATTTGAGAGCATGTCTCCATTTCCTTAGGAATTCAACTTTTATAAATCGCGCAGCGAGACTCTGTGGCTCTGTGTTTACCTCTAAACTACCTAATGAGTAAACTGCCCGCTGTGAATTAAATATTGATATGAAATTGTACGGAGTGTTTCCATATCTCCAAGAAATCTTTTTTGGAAATATTCTAGGTAAATAATTTCAGAAAACGGTTATTTACATTTCAGTTAGGCAGTTAACTTTGCTGATTAAATTTATCAGCGTGTACGATAATTCCGATGTAAATGTTTGACATATGTTCGAATACGTTACGAAAGGCCAAGGAGAGGCGTGTGCCCATTACCCCCCACTCCCTCACCCCCTACATTCCCCCTTTCCCTTTCCTCCTTTGTGCTTTTCTTTTGAGTGGGAAACATGCCACATGTTTACACTTCAAGACAGAGATTTTGACCTATTTTTAAGACATTTCGCAGGCCGAATATTTCTAAATACATCACAGTTGATGAAGCATATATCATTATTCTGATTTGTTTCAAACATAAGAAGAACAAAAAGAATGGAAAATAATTGTTCTTTTTCTGAAAGCATGGATGCTGTTAGCTTCCATTTCCTCTATTACCTTAGCAACTATTTCACTATTGCTCAATTACAGCAGAGTAAACAGGCTGCGGAATCGCGAAATTGAAAACATCGACTGGACCATAAACTACGTCATAACGTACGTGTGCATTCCAAATTGATGTCATCTGGCGTCAGAGGCGTCCATTGGCCGCTCTCGCTGCAGACGTAAGTTGCAACTGCCGAGGGCTGACGCCAGGTTCCGGCATCGCAAGAGAAGACCACGGAGCTGTTGACGTGGGTGGAGCTGTAGCAGGCAGCCATGTTCCTGGACGCAGGAGGCTCCCCACACTCGATGCCTGAAACAGACCATAGCTCCGTGAAGCTAGAGAACCCTGTGTTGTTGTAAGAGCTGTGTTGATTATTGCAGTTGGCGTGACTGGGGCACACTAGAGACACTGGAGAGACAATGTCGAGATTCCACGGGATTATTGGTACCAGTTCTGATTTGACTCTGCTCATTTTGTCCTTTATGAATCGGCATGAATTTATCAGTTAATTCAGCCGCCTCTCGAACTGATTTAACATGTTGATCTTTAAGATATACACGCACTGTCGGGGGAACCTTGTTTTTCAAATCCTCTAGCAACAGGAGCTCTCTCAAGGCTTCGTAACTAGACACCTGTTCTGACTTCAACCACAAGTCAAAAGCATTTGCTGCTCGAGCCACAAAATCACAGAAGGTCTCGCCTCCCTCTTTCTTCATTTCTCTAAATCTCTGACGATACGCTTCTCCAGTCAGTTGGTAGGCCAATCTGATCACTTCCTTCACTTTCTCATAGTTATCTCTGTCCTCACCCTCCAAGGAACCATAAGCCTTACTAGCTTTTCCTCTCAATTGACTCTGCAGAATTATACACCAGTACGGCTTAGGAAGATGCAACTTGTTTGATACATGTTCAAACTGCGAGAAAAACTTCTCAACATCTTGCTCTTCAAACTGAGGGACGGAACGATGACAGTCATTTATCCTGAATTCCCCTCCCTCGGGAGTATTTCTTTTCTCCTGCTGTTGTCTCTCAAATTCCATTTTCTCTCGCATAAATTCTCTCTCCCTTTCTTTATTTTCTCTCTCCCTCTCCTTGTCTCTCAATCTCTCTATCTCCAAATCTCTCTCATTCTCCCTTTCCTTCTCTTTATTTCTCAATCTCTCCATTTCTAAAATGCTCTCCCTCTCCCTTTCCTTCTCTCTGTCCTCCCTCTCCTTCTCTATGTCTCTCAATCTCTCCATTTCCAAATCTATCTCCAGCTGCCTTAAGCGTATCCGCTGATCAAAAGTGAGACCTGAGTTTTCATTTTCTTTAGCAACATTTTGAATTTCTATTTCCCCATGATTGCTTTCCTCATCAGTATCGTCCTCAGGAAATAGTTCCGTTATCAGTAACTCTCGTATTGCCTTCACATCAGAGTGTAACTCTTCCGCCACACCAATATTTTTGTCCTCCGCTAATTCTAACAAGTCCTCCCGTTTGGCTCTCCTAATTCCTCTCACAGAAGAGTTATGTAAAAATCGGGACATTTTAAAATAGTAAGTCGCAAGATATGTTAAAAATGTCAACTCAATATCAGCACAGTAAAATCTTCTAACCTCACCACTTCAGTAAAATTGCCCAAATATAAAAACCAAACAATCTCTCGGAACGAGTTTTCACTCCCACATTCTTCCACAATAAATCCTCCCGGACGACGAGCCCCCACTTTCTACACCTATTGTTACAGGGATCCACAAAAACGAAATAAAACAGGTCTCG
>JAWQFJ010035386.1:5000-10000 GCA_034096865.1 Theodoxus fluviatilis | reverse complement strand
GTAGGGCCTACCCCTTGCAGACTGCCTCCTTTCAGACTCAGCATGACTGCAGCTCTGAAACAGGACTTGACGAGTCCCAACTGAAACGTTTCCAGATGCTGTGACACGAATACAACGAGTCTCATATGACACCCAAATCACTTTATAAGGTGACCGATCGCGCATGCAGGGTGACCGAGTGGCGGAGGGGACTGTAGCTCGGATGTCTCGGAACAGCGTCGTTGCATCTCCCCGTATCGATGGAATTGTTCTGAAAAAACAACAACAACCCGACATTTAAACAGCAATAATATTAAAGGAGTACACAACAATTAAGACGCATTTGCGGTTTATTTTACACAGTAACTATTTTTAAGAGAAGGAAAAACGTGTTTGATTTTGTATAATGTGACGGGTTTGATATGAAGGGTTTGATGTCAAGGGTTTGATATGAAGGGTTTGATATGAAGGGCTAGATATGAAGGGTTCGATATGAAGGGTTCGATATAAAGGGTTTGATATGAAGGGTTTGATATGAAGGGTTTGATATGAAGGGTTTGATGTCAAGAGTTTGATATGAAGGGTTCGATATGAAGGGTTTGATGTGAAGGGTTCGATATGAAGGGTTTGATATAAAGGGTTTGATATAAAGGGTTTGATATGAAGGGTTTGATATGAAGGGCTTGATATGAAGGGTTTGATATGAAGGGTTTGATATGAAGGGTTTGATATGAGGGGTTTGATATGAGGAGTTTGATGTGAAGGGTTTGATATGAAGGGTTTGATATGAAGGGCTTGATATGAAGGGTTTGATATGAGGAGTTTGATATGAAGGGTTTGATATGAAGGGTTTGATATAAAGGGTTTGATATGAAGGGTTTGATATAAAGGGTTTGATATGAGGAGTTTGATATGAAGGGTTTGATATGAAGGGTTTGATGTGAAGGGTTTGATATAAAGGGTTTGATATAAAGGGTTTGATATAAAGGGTTTGATATGAAGGGATTGATATGAAGGGCTTGATATGAAGGGTTTGATATGAAGGGTTTGATATGAAGGGTTAGATAAGAAGAGTTTGATATAAAGGGTTTGATATGAAGGGTTCGATGTGAAGAGTTTGATGTGAATGGTTTGATATGAAGGGTTTGATATAAAGGGTTTGATATCAAGGGTTTGATGTGAAGGGTTTGATGTGAAGGGTTCGATGTGAAGGGTTTGATATAAAGGGTTTGATATGAAGAGTTTGATGTAAGGGGTTTGATATGAAGAGTTTGATATGAAGGGTTTGATATGAAGGGTTTGATATAAAGGGTTTGATATGAAGGCTTTGATATAAAGGGTTTGATATGAAGGGTTTAATGTGAAGGGTTTGATGTGAAGGGTTTGATATAAAGGGTTTGATATGAAGGGTTTGATATAAAGGGTTCGATATGAAGAGTTTGATATGAAGGGTTTGATATGAAGAGTTTGATATAAAGGGTTTGATGTGAAGGGTTCGATGTGAAGGGTTTGATATAAAGGGTTTGATGTGAAGGGTTTGATATGAAGGGTTCGATATGAAGGGTTTGATATGAAGGGTTTGATATAAAGGGTTTGATATGAAGGGTTTGATATGAAGGGTTTGATATGAAGGGTTTGATATGAAGGGTTTGCTATGAAGGGTTTGATATGAAGGGTTTGATATGAAGGTATTGATATGAAGGGTTTAATATGAAGGGTTTGATATGAAGGGTTTAATATAAAGGGTTTGATATGAAGGGTTTGATATCAAGGGTTTGATATAAAGGGTTTGATATGAAGGGTTTGCTATGAAGGGTTTGATATGAAGGGTTTGATATGAAGGTATTGATATGAAGGGTTTAATATGAAGGGTTTGATATGAAGGGTTTAATATAAAGGGTTTGATATGAAGGGTTTGATATCAAGGGTTTGATATGAAGAGTTTGATATGAACGGTTTGATATGAAGGGTTTGATATAAAGGGTTTGATATAAAGGGTTTGATATGAAGGGTTCGATATGAAGAGTTTGATGTGAAGGGTTTGATATGAATGGTTTGATATGAAGGGTTTGATGTGAAGGGTTTGATATAAAGGGTTTGATATGAAGGGTTTGATGTGAAGGGTTCGATGTGAAGAGTTTGATATAAAGGGTTTGATGTGAAGGGTTTGATATGAAGGGTTTGATATGAAGGGTTCGTAATAAAGGGTTTGATATGAAGGGTTTGATATGAAGGGTTTGATGTGAAGGGTTTCATATAAAGGGTTTGATATGAAGGGTTTGATATAAAGGGTTTGATATGAAGGGTTCGATATGAAGGGTTTGATATGAAGGGTTTGATATGAAGGGTTTGATATGAAGAGTTTGATATGAAGGGTTTGGTATGAAGAGTTTGATATAAAGGGTTTGATATGAAGGGTTCGATATGAAGGGTTTGATATGAAGGGTTTGATATGAAGGGCTTGATATGAAGGGTTTGATATGAAGAGTTTGATATGAAGGGTTTGATATAAAGGGTTTGATATGAAGAGTTTGATATAAAGGGTTTGATATAAAGGGTTTGGTGTGAAGGGTTTGATGTGAAGGGTTTGATATGAAGGGTTTGATATGAAGGGTTTGATATAAAGGGTTTGGTATGAAGAGTTTGATATAAAGGGTTTGATATGAAGGGTTTGATATAAAGGGTTTGATGTGAAGGGTTTGATATAAAGGGTTTGATATGAAGGGTTTGATATGAAGGGTTTGATATGAAGGGTTTGATATGAAGGGTTTGATATAAAGGGTTTGATATGAAGGGTTTGATATAAAGGGTTTGATATGAAGGGTTTGATGTGAAGGGTTTGATATGAAGGGTTTGATATAAAGGGTTTGATATGAAGGGTTTGATGTGAAGGGTTTGATGTGAAGGGTTTGATATAAAGGGTTTGATATGAAGAGTTTGATATAAAGGGTTTGATATGAAGGGTTTGATGTGAAGGGTTTGATGTGAAGGGTTTGATGTGAAGGGTTTGATATGAAGGGTTTGATATAAAGGGTTTGATGTGAAGGGTTGGATATAAAGGGTTTGATATGAAGGGTTTGATGTGAAGGGTTTGAGGTGAAGGGTTTGATATGAAGGGTTTGATATGAAGGGTTTGATATAAAGGGTTTGATATGAAGGGTTTGATATAAAGGGTTTGATATGAAGGGTTTGATGTGAAGGGTTTGATGTGAAGGGTTTGATATGAAGGGTTTGATATAAAGGGTTTGATATGAAGGGTTTGATATAAAGGGTTTGATGTGAAGGGTTCAATATAAAGGGTTTGATATGAAGGGTTTGATATGAAGGTTTTGATATAAAGGGTTTGATATAAAGGGTTTGATATAAAGGGTTTGATGTGAAGGGTTAGATATGAAGGTTTTGATATAAAGGGTTTGATATAAAGGGTTTGATATGAAGGGTTTGATATAAAGGGTTTGATGTGAAGGGTTTGATGTGAAGGGTTTGATATGAAGGGTTTGATATGAAGGTTTTGATATGAAGGGTTTGATATAAAGGGTTTGATATAAAGGGTTTGATGTGAAGGGTTTGATATGAAGGGTTTGATATGAAGGTTTTGATATAAAGGGTTTGATATAAAGGGTTTGATGTGAAGGGTTTGATATGAAGGGTTTGATATAAAGGGTTTGATATGAAGGGTTTGATATAAAGGGTTTGATGTGAAGGGTTTGATATGAAGGGTTTGATATGAAGGGTTTGATATAAAGGGTTTGATGTGAAGGGTTTGATATGAAGGGTTTGATATAAAGGGTTTGATGTGAAGGGTTTGATATGAAGGGTTTGATATGAAGGTTTTGATATGAAGGGTTTGATATAAAGGGTTTGATGTGAAGGGTTTGATATAAAGGGTTTGATATGAAGGGTTTGATGTGAAGGGTTTGATGTGAAGGGTTTGATATAAAGGGTTTGCTATGAAGGGTTTGATATGAAGGGTTTGATGTGAAGGGTTTGATATAAAGGGTTTGATATGAAGGGTTTGATGTGAAGGGTTTGATATAAAGGGTTTGCTATGAAGGGTTTGATGTGAAGGGTTTGATATAAAGGGTTTGATATGAAGGGTTTGATGTGAAGGGTTTGATATAAAGGGTTTGATATAAAGGGTTTGATGTGAAGGGTTTGATATAAAGGGTTTGATATGAAGGGTTTGATATAAAGGGTTTGATATAAAGGGTTTGATATGAAGGGTTTGATGTGAAGGGTTTGATATAAAGGGTTTGATATGAAGGGTTTGATGTGAAGGGTTTGATATGAAGGTTTGATGTGAAGGGTTTGATATAAAGGGTTTGATATAAAGGGTTTGATGTGAAGGGTTTGATATAAAGGGTTTGATATGAAGGGTTTGATGTGAAGGGTTTGATATGAAGGGTTTGATATGAAGGGTTTGATGTGAAGGGTTTGATATGAAGGGTTTGATATGAAGGGTTTGATGTGAAGGGTTTGATATAAAGGGTTTGATATGAAGGGTTTGATGTGAAGGGTTTGATATAAAGGGTTTGATATGAAGGGTTTGATGTGAAGGGTTTGATATAAAGGGTTTGATATGAAGGGTTTGATATGAAGGGTTTGATATGAAGGGTTTGATATGAAGGGTTTGATATGAAGGGTTTGATATGAAGGGTTTGATATAAAGGGTTTGATATGAAGGGTTTGATATAAAGGGTTTGATATGAAGGGTTTGATATAAAGGGTTTGATATGAAGGGTTTGATGTGAAGGGTTTGATATAAAGGGTTTGATATAAAGGGTTTGATGTGAAGGGTTTGATATAAAGGGTTTGATATGAAGGGTTTGATATAAAGGGTTTGATATAAAGGGTTTGATGTGAAGGGTTTGATATAAAGGGTTTGATATGAAGGGTTTGATGTGAAGGGTTTGATATAAAGGGTTTGATATGAAGGGTTTGATGTGAAGGGTTTGATATAAAGGGTTTGATATAAAGGGTTTGATGTGAAGGGTTTGATATAAAGGGTTTGATATGAAGGG
>JAWQFJ010035384.1:0-5000 GCA_034096865.1 Theodoxus fluviatilis | reverse complement strand
TGCAAGTTTCATAACTGATCAGCAGGTTAAAAAAGAGACCACGAGCAAACGCTCTTTGTGTCACATTCATCAACGTCATTTAGTTAATAACTCAACATGATCACGGTATTGTGGGATCTCTCTCTCTCTCTCTCTCTCTCTCTCTCTCTATCTCTCTCTGTCTCTCTCTCTGTGTCTCTGTCTCTCTCTCTCTCTCTATCTCTCACTTTCTCTCTCGGTCTCTGTCTCTCTGTCTCTCTCTGTGTCTCTCTGTGTATCTCTGTCTCTCTGTGTCTCTCTGTCTCTGTGTGTGTGTCACTCTCTGTCTCTCACTCTCTGTGTCTCTCTCTGTCTCTCTCTCTGTCTCTTTTTCTTTCTCTCTCTCTCTCTGTCTCTGTCTCTTTCTCTCTCTCTTTCTTTCTCTCTCTTTCTCTTTCTCTCTCTCTCTCACTTTCTCTCTTTCTCTCACTTTCTCTCACTTTCTCTCTCTTTCTTACTTTCTTTCTCACTTTCTTTCTCTCTGTCTTTCTCTCTCTCTGTCTCTGTGTCTCTCTGTCTCTCTCTGTCTCTCTCTGTCTCTCTCTGTCTCTCTCTCTCTCTGTCTCTTTTTCTCTCTCTCTCTTTCTCTTTCTGTGAGTGTGTGTGTGTGTGTGTGTGTGTGTGTGTGTGTGTGTGTGTGTGTGTGTGTGTGTGTGTGTGTGTGAGCGTGTATTTGTGTTTATGTGTGTATGTTGATCTCTTCCTTCTTCAGTCATGTTTCTGTTGCATATCTAAAACTGGAAGACAAATAGGAGACTCCGAAACACGTAAACAAATCTGTAGTTTCATCGAAAAGATTGGGAACGTCACACATGTTTTATCTTTAAAGCTCGATTTTAAATGTTGGTTTTTTTAATCATCTGTCATCTTTGACGCCCTATTCATGTAAAGAAAAAAATGTAAAAAGTTTTAGTGTCGTGTACCATTTCAGAGGAAATTTACAGGTTTTTGCGTGTACCTATTTCTCAGAATGTCCAAACGGCCAAATTAGACTCGCTTCGTGGTGTAGGGTCGCATGGCATTTTAATGTGCGAACTCTGCCACCGCTTGTCCCTGTACGTCGAGTCACTGAACATGCGGTGTGAACGTAACCGTCTTTTAACCCCAGAAGACCTAACGGGCTGTGACAGTGAGAATGCTGTCCAAAGTGGAAATGGGGGATGGAAGTCACTCACTGACTCAGAACTCACGTCATTCATCACGTGAGACAAGGCCCCCTCCTGCTGCCATATGGTAGAAGCCATCTCTGTCCCAGTCCCTCAGCTTGGGGCAGAAAAGCAGCCATGAGGCTCTGTAGCAGGACGCTGTGTAGGCATGCCCTCATGTAAGCTGGATCCAGCAGTGTTTCTCTCATATGGCCCTTAATTGACTCACTAGGAATCTTGTCTCCAGTCCTAATGCTCTTGCTTTCTTATAGTCAGCACCGCCAGACTGTTTCTATTTCTGTCTGTGCTCGTCTGGCTTGTACATGGGCCAGATAGATTAACTTATTTCGCCCCATTCCCCCCTTTCCCCTGTTCTCTCTCTCTCTCTCTCTCTCTCTCTCTCTCTCTCTCTCTCTCTCTCTCTCTCTCTTGCTTTTTCTTAACTCCTTTGGTCTCTTTGTGTCTCTGTGTGTCTGTGTCTACCCACGTGCCCGTCTGTGTCTGTGTGACCTTGTGACTGTGTGTCAATGTGTCCGTCCGTCTGTCCGTCCGTCCGTCATTCCATCCACAAAAGTCCACACCCAATTCCTTTCTTAGCGTGCATTGCCACAAAAATGTCAAACTTGTACAAGTCCGTGGCGAACCTTCTCCCTTTCCGGATCATGAATAGCGCCTTCAGCAACCACCTTCTGACAATTTTCATAGGAAAAACTAACGATACAATAGCGCCCAAGGCAACATTTAGCAGTCTCTTTTAACCACGTGAAGAAGAGAGTTGAAAACCCGAAGGCATTTCTTTCATAGGAAAAGGCGAAATAATATTGTTTTTCCCGCCCTTTCAAAGAAGGTACCAGTCGACATCGATAGTGTGAATGCGAGCACAGTCAGCACAGCGGCTGCTTGAAGTGTGTCAATGGTCTATCGATCGACATATGTCGCACGTCTGTCTAATTCAGCCTGCCTTTTCACGCGAGGCAATACGAGCACGCGTGGGCGATGGGACGGGCTATTGTACAACGGAGTATTTTTGCCGTCGCTCGAGGGCAGTCACAGTGGATAACATCTGTCACGTGGTGTGTGAGAAGGTGGGAGTGGGGATGGAGTGTGGGGATGTAGGGGTGGAGGATTTGTGAATAGAGTATGGTAAAGTGTGTGTGTGTGTGCGCATGCGTGCGCGTGCGTGCGTGCGTGCATGTGTGTGTGTGTCTGTTTGCGTGCGTGCGTGTGTGTGTGTGTGAGTGTGTGTGTATTTCGCGTGCGTGTATTTGTACGGTATGTTTGTTGGGGGTGAGGTGTGCATGTGTATGCGCGCGCGCGTGTGCGTGCGTGCGTGCGTGTGTGTGTATGTGTGTGCGTGTGCGCGTGTGCGTGCGTGCGTGCGTGTGCGTGTGTGTGCGTGTGCGCGTGTGCGTGCGTGTGTGTGCGTGTGTGTGCGTGTGTGTGTGAGTGCGTGCGTGTGCGTGCGTGTGTGTGTGTGTGTGTGTGTGTGTGTGTGCGACGTCCCTTGTCGGTTGAGGGTTAAACAGACCCACTGCGTCTCCCCACGCGATACGTAAGAGGCGAATAACTAGGGACACCGTGACTTGATTTGCGCTTACTCTAAACTTCTCTAGTGATTTTTGTGCTCAATTGCCTTACATAGCATACAAAGGCTGATAGGCCGTAGAACTCCATCCATTCATCCTATTGCTCGTACGACAGCGCATGGCTCTCTTGTGGGGGAAAAAATGGAGACGAAATGAACGGAAACTTCGCCAGACAGCTTGCAACGTGATATCCTGGCGGCTAGCGAAAATGTCAAGGACTCTCATAGTGCAGTAAGACAATGATACCACAATGTCATCCTTAGCGCGGCGTCTGCACAAAACACGCCAGTGTTTCGCTGTTTTGTCATATCCATCACTGGGTTAAATTTAGGATGTGATAATTAAAATAATATTGAGAGGGTCGAGGCGTATTTTATCAATCAATACACCTGAAAGGCTTCAAGGTCTGTTCACTTCCATTATTCGGAGTTTTTTCCCATTTGTTCCGCGGCGAAGTATGCATTTAGAGAGAGCTGTGAGATAGCCAGCTGCTTGTTGCTTTTGAAGCCTCTGCCGTTTTGCCTCTGAATCTAGTGATCTGGTTGCATCGCACACGTGTTGACCGTTTTCAGTACGGCTGTCTGCCACTGTCTGTCCGTCCGTCCATCAGTTTTTCCCCCTCTGTCTGTGTCTGTCTGCCCCTGTCTCATTCTAGTATTCCAGGGATGCATTTTTTCTGGTGTGTACAAGAGTGCATTTATGTGTGGATATAGCGAGAGCGTGCGCGTATGCTATATGTGCATGCGCGCATGAATGGTTGTGTGCGTTTGCTCTCTCTCTCTCTCTCTGTATTTCTCTCTATCTCTCTCTGTATTTCTCTCTCTCTGTCGCTCTCTCTCTGTGTCTCTGTATTTCTCTCTATCTCTCTCTGTATTTCTCTCTCTCTGTCGCTCTCTCTCTGTGTCTCTGTCTCTCTATGTGTCACTCTCTCTCTGTCTCTATCTCTCTGTTTCTCTTGCTCTCGTTCTCTCTCTCTCTCTCTCGCTGTCTCTCTCTCTCTCTTTCTCTCTCTCTCTCTCTCTCTCTCTCTCTCTCTCTCTCTCTCTGAAACATCAGTTTTCTGTAGGCACCGTCAATGACAGACCTAGGCTGTGGAATGATTGGAGAGGCAGTTTTGACGAGGTTATTTTAATCAAGAAAATTGCCAGAATTCAAGAGTATCCTAGTGCACGCCATCCGAAACAACAAAATTCAACGAGTAGGAAATATACAGGTCGACAATTAATTAGTCTGTCCCCAGACGCACTTGTCACATCGAGCTATCAGGGAATCACCAGCCTCGAATGGCAGCACAGATTAATTAGTATCGACGCTAGTCAAAATCGAGAGACGACATAAATTTGATCGCCATCACACTAAGTGAAGATATTTCTCCTCCCCCCATGGATGTAGTGATGAGAACTTTTGTTTGAAATATATGAGAGGAGGAAAGAGAAAATTATGTGTTGTGGATGGGTATGAAACCCAGGAAGGACACATATTTTAGACTGCCTCGGCTACAGAGCAAACAACTATCGGCAGGCACAAGGCTAATTAATCCCCCCCTCCCCCTCCTCCCTCCCCCTTCCTCCCCTCCCCCTCCCCTTCTCCCCCTCCCCCCTTCCCTCCTCCCCTTCTCTCCCCCCCTTTCGACTAGTCATCATTCCTTTGAACGACGGAAGTTCGAGTTCATCACCACCAGCACCTATGCAAACTTAGTACGTGCTGGAACGTGGCCACCCAAACTCTGCTCAGTCCCACACCATGACCAGCACGAAGAGGGCGAGGAGCATAGATTCAAGTCTCAGACCTCAATGCTTGAGTGGCTAGGGAGAAGTACAGGAGTCGCAGCCCGCCAGTATGATGTGCGTGAAAAACGGACAGACACGAGGAAGAAGACACAGAGGCACATACAGCAGACAAACAACGTGCTGCTAGGAGACACGTCACTGACGAGGGAGACGGGGAGCTGTCTCCTGGTGCGAGAAGGACTCTGAGAACAGGCGGTGCTTGGCGGGGCAGACTGAGACAACATGCGGAAGTTCGGTCAAACACTCCCACGTTAGATGCACCCCCAATGTCCACCTGATGTTTCAGCCTAATCCATTCTTAATTTAGGTCGACACAAAGGTATGAGTGCATTTTACTCTTCTTGTTCAGGGCTGGGTTTCCTGGGTTTGACCATTACTTGTTGGAACACTGAGGGTATGACCTCCAGACTTGTCCAACCTGGCTTCATGGACTACATTGCATCATTCGACATTAGTTGTCT
>JAWQFJ010035383.1:22500-26373 GCA_034096865.1 Theodoxus fluviatilis | reverse complement strand
ATGGCTGTAACGTAGTGGAGCGGTTACAGGTAAGCAGCAGGCGGCATCTGCTGCTGTTAAGCCATTGACATAGATTTTACCTGCTGCTGCACTATGGAACAGTATTTTCAATAGATCGCCAACAACGCACTACACACACACGTAAGTCCCTTCCTTGAAAAAAGGCATCATGCTGCCAAGAAGGTCATGGGCAAGCCATCAAAGCAGTGTCGCTTCACGCACTTGTTGTCTTTTGTGTTCCTAGTTAGCTAATCCAAGCCTTTGGGGCATAATTCTACACTTACTACTCGACCATATCATATATCTACAATGTAATCACACATACTCCGGCGCGAATGATAATCGAAATATGAAACTGGCCATGAGCAACACAGCTTTGACCAAACGCCGAGAAAAGTCACCAGCATATAATGTCACATAGTTGGTTTCCTGAACTTTCAATTATTGTGGAAAAATAAGAAAAGACACCCCCACCTCACCCCCACACACACACGCGCGCGTGCGCGCGCACACACACACACACACACACCACCCACAACGCGGCGCACACCACAACACCACACGACCCCACACGCCACACACTGATATTGCTGTTTTCTCTTAAACATGAATGAATGGCTAGCTCCAAGTGTGGATGAAATATCTCAACTTGTCATTTGTCCTACTTTAGCCTTGTTTCGTCATGCGCAATCACAAACTATTTCCAACGACCTTGTTAAGCGTTTAATAAGGCGGGCGCCCCGGAGCGCTATTGCTGCATTTCGCGGCTCAGCGCGCGGCTGGCATGACGAAGGCTGCCCATGTTTGGACTGGGACGAGCATAGTTATCATGAAAGCGAAACAGATGCAGATGAATAGCATCGAAAAGCGCGTGTGTCTACGTGGACTACAATACACTGGAGTGATACAACGGAGACAGGACTACGTCATGATTATCCTGGCAACGTCGAGAAGGCTGTAATGGAGGTCAAGCCGACAGTGAAGGTGAAAAAAAGACGACACCGAGGTGTTCTATGACGTGGTCCAGCCAGCACCTTCCAAGGACACTTTTCTCTCTCTCAAAAAAACTGGGAGCTGAAGGTGATTGATGTAGATAAAATCCCATTTGCAGATGTTGACAAAGCTCGCAAAAATGTTTGATGGTGCAAAATATGACGTATCCATGTCCAAAGATACATCACACTTAGTAGTGACCACTGCTGTTCTGATGGGCTGTCGGCCTTTGAATATGCTCTTTCTCTCTCTCTCTCTCTCTCTCTCTCTCTATCTATCTATCTCTTGCCGTCTTTGCCTTCTTGCCGCCAAAGATTATAGGTTGCCGCGGAGTATGATGTTCAATATGGTCTGCTTTGAAACCTGACCTGCATTGCACAGACGCAAGGAAAGCAAGGACCTTGCTAGGATTAGGCCAGTGTCAACATTTGATACTTTTACACATGCAGATGTAAAGACATCTACTGTTTCCACGAGTTGACATCGGCCGATTTCTCGCAAGATCCTTGCAGCGCACATCCAATCCCTTTGCATTCCATTTACTTCACGGTTTACATGAGGTGACTACGCCTCTGCTTTGGCATGACTGATACTGATGAACACATGCACCGACGATGTGATTAGTACGTCTATCTTGCTAACTATCTGTAATGTATTAAAGTCGCTCACTTGTCTATCGAAGTCAAGAGGATGTCGATCTGGTCATAGTTGATTTAAGACGCAATAGTCCTGCCATTGTACAATTTTAGTGAACCCTATGTACATTGACTGTAGGATGAGTAAATGTCGATTGATGTGCACCTTAAGAGGCCAAATTCTATTCAAGGGAGCAAACAAACACATAAAAAAGTGAACGAACGAGCATGACAACAAACACATGAGAGAAACGTGAAACGAATGAATTAATAAATGAATGTTTTAACAACATTCCAACCAGGTTCATCCGCGGAAGAGTAAAACAATAAATCAGAGATAAACAAATATTTACATCATATGATAACGTCGAATCAAAAGACTTCTCTATACTCATTGGTCTGAGCAGGGACGCCTTATAAACAAGTCATGGACATTTTGTCCACTTCACTGCATTAGAAAATAAACACCTTGCATGAGATAACGAGGTGGATAAAGTAAAGAAACCAAGACAAATGAAGTGAATAGACTACTGTGTAAGAGAAAAACGGGTAAAATAAACAACAACAAAAATTGTCTTAAAGGCAGGGTTGACACCTTCATCCCCCTCATCCACACACCCACCCACCCCTCCACCTCTGCTTAACTCTTCATCCTCCACCTCATCTCCACGCAGCAGAAATTCCACCTCGGATCATTCTAATGGAATGACTTGTCTCACTGAGACAAACAAGCAAATGAGCAAATGAACATTCTGGTTTCCTGCATCGTCACGTGGCGATGGCTCGTTTTCAATGTGGCCACCGAGGAAAATATTCTATGACAGGCACGTAAGTACACGAGCACTGGGTGTTAATAAGAAAGGTCAGCTGTTGCTCTGAAGTGGCAGCTGGTGGCTCGCCCAGGGCATGCACACGGGCATTCTGAAGGATGGACAATTCTGCGGCATGTTTTCTCGTTGAAATAGAGGGACGTGTATCCATTATGTTGCTCTGGACGGAAAGATGAGAGATGGGTGGCCTGCCTTTTATTTTGCACGTATGAAGTAGCGTTGTTTGAGATGTACATGTAATAGCTTTCAAACTTCATTAGAACGATTTTCGAGTGCTTGAGGTTCAAGAACAGTATTTTCCCCAAGGATGCTGTCTTATTTCCTGCAGATTTTCCGAGACAAATGAAGGGCTCTAGTCAAAACATTTCATTTTATCGGTAAACACAGGGTTCTTTTGTCGGTTAAACTTCAGCAGGCGAGCCACAGTAGAGGACTCGTCCGAGGAGAGGAGTGCGGGAAAGACAGCGAAGAGGACGTGATACACAAGCTGACGAGCCACGGCATTTGATTGGTTGCGTTTTTACATACACATTTTCAATCTTAAATGCCCACGTAAAAACGCAGCCAAGCAGATGCTGTGGCCCGTCCGCTTGTGTGTTACGTCATCTTCGCTGTCTTTTCCGCACCCTCTCCTCGGACGAGTCCTCTACTGTGGCCTGCCTGCGGAAATCTAACCCCGTTGTTGCCCTTCCCCCACCCCCACGCTCCACCCACCCATCCCCCCCCCACCCTCATACTTCCAACTTACAGTCCCTTGACACCACTGTGATATTGTTCCTTTTTTTTTTTTTACCCCACTTGTCTTCTGAGAGACCTTCGGTCATCTTTATGAACTGACGAACGAGCAAACGACTGAATGTAATGACAGGCTGACTGCGTAACTGAGCCAAAGATGCATGCAAACGAAAGGATAACTGATGGCATACATGAACATGTCGATATTTGTTCACTTTGTCAAAATTATGCTAACGCTGTCGCCAAATTTGTATCACATCAATAGAGTGTGTGGTCGCAATGAATACAGTTGTGTTGGGCTGCAGGTATTATTCTCCTTTGTAAGGTTTCGAGAACATTACACTTTGAAACGAATGCAAACGATGTTGTAGCAATGGATTTGACACACACGTCGTTTTGGAGGAGAAAAACCAAATTAGGATGATGGCTTTTTAGAACGAATCAATGAGGACATCCAGTTGTAACTGTCCATTAGTGCGCTTGACTAAGCGTAAATGACGGTATTTTTTGTGTGAAAAAAGGTCATGTAATGGTGTGCGTAACTTAAATGAAATCGGTCTTTGATCGACTTCAGACTAAGTTTCGAACTCAAGGGCCCTATATTTCGGCATGCATGAGCTATCAGAAATTGATCTCTCCCCCCCACCCCCACCCCACCCCCTTACCCCCCACCCCCGCCG
>JAWQFJ010035383.1:10000-17500 GCA_034096865.1 Theodoxus fluviatilis | reverse complement strand
GGTGGAACTGTCGCCCAGCGGTCGAGGGTCTTACCTTGACTCTACATACGACCCGAGGCGCCGTCGCGCTCGAGTGTCTTGGCCTGTGTTTTAATATCTCACCGCCGCCCAATTCAGGCGATCTGGCAAACTTCCATGTGGCGACAGCTACAGGCCCGCCTCAGTCACATACTGTGGTGACCTGGGTGGGTGGGTGTGTGGGTGGGTGGGAGACGGAGACTGGGGTGGGGAGGGGAGGTCGAAGGAGCAGGAACGAAACCCCGGAGGTGGCGCGGATGGAGGGTGGGGTCAGGAACGAAAAAGATGAGAACGAAAGAGGAAGAAACAGAGAGAGAGAGAGAGAGAGACAGAGAGAGGATGATAAGAGAGGATGGGAGAGAGAGAGAGAGATGAGAGACGAGGAGAGACCAGACAGACAGACAGACGCCGACAGACACAGACAGACAGCAACAGACAGACAGACAGACAGGCAGCCAGGCAGCCAGCAGCCAGCCAGCCAGCAGCCGAACAGCCAGCAGCCAGGACAGACGGCGCAGGCAGACCAGACAGGCAGCAGGCAAGGCCAGGCAATTTGGCCATGACAGGACAGACAGACGGACCGGACGGACGAACGCAGAGAGAGAGAGAGACGAGAGAGGAGAGATGCCTTAGAGAGACCTGACCTGAGAGAGAGAACGAGAGAGAGAGAGGACAGAGAGAGACAGAGAGGCACCCCGAGAGGGAGAGAGACGAGAGAGAGAAGAGCAGATAGAGAGAGAGAGAGAAGAAGCTTACCGTAGAAAACAGAGGTCTGCAAACAGTTGAAAAAAACGAGTGGGGGAAAAATGGACACAGAAAACGAGTCGATTCTGGCGATGGTTCGTGTCTAAGTAATGGTAGCAGGTTGAAGCCATCAAATCCATACCGCCAAAGGAAGATTAAATATCACTTATCAGTCATGTCAGCGGTGCGTAGAGCAACGGGATACCATGGTGACTTTGTAGCTGTCCCTCGTGCTGTCTCTGGTCTTTTACCCCCACAAGCATTACATGTATATCGCCGCACTTTTTGCCCAACACACTTGTACACAAATGTGTGTGTGTGTGTGTGTGTGTGTGTGTGTGTGCGTGCATGCGTGCGTGTATGTGTGCGCGCGTATTGTGTGGGTATGTGTGCATGCATGTGTGTCACTCGTCTTGTCTTCTCTTCCTATGTCTCTCTCTGTCGCTATGTCTCTCTCTGTCGCTATGTCTCTCTCTGTCGCTATGTCTGTCTCTGTCGCTATGTCTCTCTCTGTCACTATGTCTCTCTCTGTCGCTATGTCTCTCTCTGTCGCTATGTCTGTCTCTGTCGCTATGTCTGTCTCTGTCACTATGTCTCTCTCTGTCGCTATGTCTGTTCTGTCATATGTCTCTCTCTGTCCCTATGTCTGTCTCTGTCACTATGTCTCTCTCTGTCGCTATGTCTCTCTCTGTCGCTATGTCTCTCTCTGTCACTATGTCTCTCTCTGTCGCTATGTCTCTCTCTGTCACTATGTCTCTCTCTGTCGCTATGTCTGTCTCTGTCTCTATGTCTCTCTCTGTCACTATGTCTCTCTCTGTCACTATGTCTCTCTCTGTCGCTATGTCTCTCTCTGTCGCTATGTCTCTCTCTGTCACTATGTCTCTCTCTGTCTCTATGTCTCTCTCTGTCTCTATGTCTCTCTCTGTCTCTATGTCTCTCTCTGTCTCTATGTCTCTCTCTGTCTCTATGTCTCTCTCTGTCGCTATGTCTCTCTCTGTCACTATGTCTCTCTCTGTCGCTATGTCTCTCTCTGTCGCTATGTCTCTCTCTGTCGCTATGTCTCTCTCTGTCGCTATGTCTCTCTCTGTCGCTATGTCTGTCTCTGTCGCTATGTCTGTCTCTGTCGCTATGTCTGTCTCTGTCGCTTTGTCTCTCTCTGTCGCTATGTCTCTCTCTGTCGCTATGTCTCTCTGTCGCTTTGTCTCTCTGTCGCTATGTCTCTCTCTGTCGCTATGTCTCTCTCTGTCGCTTTGTCTCTCTGTCGCTATGTCTCTCTCTGTCACTATGTCTGTCTCTGTCGCTATGTCTCTCTCTGTCACTATGTCTCTCTCTGTCGCTATGTCTCTCTCTGTCTCTCTCTGTCGCTATGTCTCTCTCTGTCGCTATGTCTCTCTCTGTCGCTTTGTCTCTCTGTCGCTATGTCTCTCTCTGTCGCTATGTCTCTCTCTGTCACTATGTCTCTCTCTGTCGCTATGTCTGTCTCTGTCGCTATGTCTGTCTCTGTCGCTATGTCTCTCTCTGTCACTATGTCTCTCTCTGTCACTATGTCTCTCTCTGTCGCTGTCTCTCTCTGTCACTATGTCTCTCTCTGTCACTATGTCTCTCTCTGTCTCTATGTCTCTCTCTGTCACTATGTCTCTCTCTGTCACTATGTCTGTCTCTGTCGCTATGTCTCTCTCTGTCACTATGTCTCTCTCTGTCACTATGTCTCTCTCTGTCGCTATGTCTCTCTCTGTCGCTATGTCTGTCCCTGTCACTATGTCTCTCTCTGTCGCTATGTCTCTCTCTGTCGCTATGTCTGTCTCTGTCGCTATGTCTGTCCCTGTCACTATGTCTCTCTCTGTCGCTATGTCTGTCTCTGTCGCTATGTCTGTCCCTGTCACTATGTCTCTCTCTGTCGCTATGTCTCTCTCTGTCGCTATGTCTGTCTCTGTCTCTCTGTCTCTCCCTGTCGCTATGTCTCTCTCTGTCACTATGTCTGTCTCTGTCGCTATGTCTGTCTCTGTCGCTATGTCTGTCTCTGTCACTATGTCTCTCTCTGTCGCTATGTCTGTCTCTGTCACTATGTCTGTCTCTGTCACTATGTCTCTCTCTGTCGCTATGTCTGTCTCTGTCGCTATGTCTCTCTCTGTCGCTATGTCTGTCTCTGTCGCTATGTCTCTCTCTGTCGCTATGTCTGTCTCTGTCTCTCTGTCTCTCTCTGTCGCTATGTCTGTCTCTGTCACTATGTCTGTCTCTGTCACTATGTCTCTCTCTGTCGCTATGTCTGTCTCTGTCACTATGTCTTTCTCTGTCGCTATGTCTGTCTCTGTCACTATGTCTCTCTCTGTCACTATGTCTCTCTCTGTCACTATGTCTCTCTCTGTCACTATGTCTTTCTCTGTCGCTATGTCTCTCTCTGTCACTATGTCTGTCTCTGTCGCTATGTCTGTTTCTTTCACTATGTCTCTCTCTGTCGCTATGTCTCTCTCTGTCACTATGTCTGTCTCTGTCGCTATGTCTGTTTCTTTCACTATGTCTCTCTCTGTCACTATGTCTCTCTGTCGCTATGTCTGTCTGTCTCTCTCTGTCACTATGTCTCTCTCTGTCGCTATGTCTGTTTCTTTCACTATGTCTCTCTCTGTCGCTATGTCTGTATCTGTCACTATGTCTCTCTCTGTCGCTATATCTTTCTCTGTCGCTGTCTGCCTCTGTCTATATGTCTCTCTCTGTCGCTATGTCTCTCTCTGTCTCTATGTCTCTCTCTGTCGCTATGTCTGTCTCTGTCACTATGTCTCTCTCTGTCGCTATATCTCTCTCTGTCACTATGTCTCTCTGTCACTATGTCTGTCTCTGTCACTATGTCTCTCTCTGTCTCTAGGTCTGTCTCTGTCTCTATGTCTCTCTCTGTCTCTATGTCTGTCTCTGTCGCTATATCTGTCTCTGTCTCTATGTCTCTCTCTGTCGCTATGTCTCTCTCTGTCTCTATGTCTCTCTCTGTCGCTATGTCTCTCTCTGTCACTATGTCTCTCTCTGTCGCTATGTCTGTCCCTGTCGCTATGTCTCTCTGTCGCTATGTCTCTCTCTGTCGCTATGTCTCTCTCTGTCGCTATGTCTCTCTCAGTCGCTATGTCTCTCTGTCTCTATGTCTCTCTCTGTCGCTATGTCTCTCTCTGTCACTATGTCTCTCTCTGTCGCTATGTCTCTCTGTCTCTCTCTGTCGCTATGTCTCTCTCTGTCACTATGTCTCTCTCTGTCGCTATGTCTCTCTCTGTCGCTATGTCTGTCTCTGTCGCTATGTCTCTCTCTGTCACTATGTCTCTCTCTGTCGCTATGTCTGTCTCTGTCGCTATGTCTGTCTCTGTCGCTATGTCTCTCTCTGTCACTATGTCTCTCTCTGTCACTATGTCTCTCTCTGTCGCTATGTCTCTCTCTGTCACTATGTCTCTCTCTGTCACTATGTCTCTCTCTGTCTGTCACTATGTCTCTCTGTCTCTCTCTGTCGCTATGTCTCTCTCTGTCGCTATGTCTCTCTCTGTCACTATGTCTCTCTCTGTCACTATGTCTCTCTCTGTCGCTATGTCTGTCTCTGTCGCTATGTCTCTCTCTGTCACAATGTCTCTCTCTGTCGCTATGTCTCTCTGTCTCTCTCTGTCGCTATGTCTCTCTCTGTCACTATGTCTCTCTCTGTCGCTATGTCTCTCTCTGTCGCTATGTCTCTCTGTCTCTCTCTGTAGCTATGTCTCTCTCTGTCACTATGTCTCTCTCGGTCACTATGTCTCTCTGTCTCTCTCTGTCGCTATGTCTCTCTCTGTCACTATGTCTCTCTCTGTCACTATGTCTCTCTCTGTCACTATGTCTCTCTCTGTCTCTCTGTCTCTCTCTGTCGCTATGTCTGTCCCTGTCACTATGTCTCTCTCTGTCACTATGTCTCTCTCTGTCGCTATGACTGTCTCTGTCTATATGTCTCTCTCTGTCACTATGTCTCTCTCTGTCACTATGTCTCTCTCTGTCACTATGTCTCTCTCTGTCTGTCACTATGTCTCTCTGTCTCTCTCTGTCTCTCTCTGTCGCTATGTCTGTCTCTGTCGCTATGTCTCTCTCTGTCACTATGTCTCTCTCTGTCACTATGTCTCTCTCTGTCGCTATGTCTCTCTCTGTCGCTATGTCTCTCTCTGTCGCTATGTCTCTCTCTGTCACTATGTCTCTCTCTGTCGCTATGTCTCTCTGTCTCTCTCTGTCGCTATGTCTCTCTCTGTCACTATGTCTCTCTCTGTCGCTATGTCTCTCTGTCGCTATGTCTCTCTCTGTCGCTATGTCTCTCTCTGTCGCTATGTCTCTCTGTCTCTCTCTGTCGCTATGTCTCTCTCTGTCACTATGTCTCTCTCTGTCGCTATGTCTCTCTCTGTCACTATGTCTCTCTCTGTCGCTATGTCTCTCTGTCTCTCTCTGTCGCTATGTCTCTCTCTGTCACTATGTCTCTCTCTGTCGCTATGTCTCTCTCTGTCGCTATGTCTGTCTCTGTCGCTATGTCTCTCTCTGTCACTATGTCTCTCTCTGTCGCTATGTCTGTCTCTGTCGCTATGTCTGTCTCTGTCGCTATGTCTCTCTCTGTCACTATGTCTCTCTCTGTCACTATGTCTCTCTCTGTCGCTGTCTCTCTCTGTCACTATGTCTCTCTCTGTCACTATGTCTCTCTCTGTCTCTATGTCTCTCTCTGTCACTATGTCTGTCTCTGTCGCTATGTCTGTCTCTGTCGCTATGTCTCTCTCTGTCACTCTGTCTCTCTCTGTCACTATGGCTCTCTCTGTCGCTATGTCTCTCTCTGTCGCTATGTCTGTCCCTGTCACTATGTCTCTCTCTGTCGCTATGTCTCTCTCTGTCGCTATGTCTGTCTCTGTCGCTATGTCTGTCCCTGTCACTATGTCTCTCTCTGTCGCTATGTCTGTCTCTGTCGCTATGTCTGTCCCTGTCACTATGGCTCTCTCTGTCGCTATGTCTCTCTCTGTCGCTATGTCTGTCTCTGTCTCTCTGTCTCTCCCTGTCGCTATGTCTCTCTCTGTCACTATGTCTGTCTCTGTCGCTATGTCTGTCTCTGTCGCTATGTCTGTCTCTGTCACTATGTCTCTCTCTGTCGCTATGTCTGTCTCTGTCACTATGTCTGTCTCTGTCACTATGTCTCTCTCTGTCGCTATGTCTGTCTCTGTCGCTATGTCTCTCTCTGTCGCTATGTCTGTCTCTGTCGCTATGTCTCTCTCTGTCGCTATGTCTGTCTCTGTCTCTCTGTCTCTCTCTGTCGCTATGTCTGTCTCTGTCACTATGTCTGTCTCTGTCACTATGTCTCTCTCTGTCGCTATGTCTGTCTCTGTCACTATGTCTTTCTCTGTCGCTATGTCTGTCTCTGTCACTATGTCTCTCTCTGTCACTATGTCTCTCTCTGTCACTATGTCTCTCTCTGTCACTATGTCTTTCTCTGTCGCTATGTCTCTCTCTGTCACTATGTCTGTCTCTGTCGCTGTCTGTTTCTTTCACTATGTCTCTCTCTGTCGCTATGTCTCTCTCTGTCACTATGTCTGTCTCTGTCGCTATGTCTGTTTCTTTCACTATGTCTCTCTCTGTCACTATGTCTCTCTGTCGCTATGTCTGTCTGTCTCTCTCTGTCACTATGTCTCTCTCTGTCGCTATGTCTGTTTCTTTCACTATGTCTCTCTCTGTCGCTATGTCTGTATCTGTCACTATGTCTCTCTCTGTCGCTATATCTTTCTCTGTCGCTGTCTGCCTCTGTCTATATGTCTCTCTCTGTCGCTATGTCTCTCTCTGTCTCTATGTCTCTCTCTGTCGCTATGTCTGTCTCTGTCACTATGTCTCTCTCTGTCGCTATATCTCTCTCTGTCACTATGTCTCTCTGTCACTATGTCTGTCTCTGTCACTATGTCTCTCTCTGTCTCTAGGTCTGTCTCTGTCTCTATGTCTCTCTCTGTCTCTATGTCTCTCTCTGTCGCTATGTCTCTCTCTGTCTCTATGTCTCTCTCTGTCTCTATGTCTCTCTCTGTCTCTATGTCTCTCTCTGTCTCTATGTCTCTCTCTGTCACTATGTCTCTCTCTGTCGCTATGTCTGTCCCTGTCACTATGTCTCTCTCTGTCGCTATGTCTCTCTCTGTCGCTATGTCTCTCTCTGTCGCTATGTCTCTCTCTGTCGCTATGTCTCTCTGTCTCTATGTCTCTCTCTGTCGCTATGTCTCTCTCTGTCACTATGTCTCTCTCTGTCGCTATGTCTCTCTGTCTCTCCCTGTCGCTATGTCTCTCTCTGTCACTATGTCTCTCTCTGTCGCTATGTCTCTCTCTGTCGCTATGTCTCTCTCTGTCGCTATGTCTCTCTCTGTCACTATGTCTCTCTCTGTCGCTATGTCTGTCTCTGTCGCTATGTCTGTCTCTGTCGCTATGTCTCTCTCTGTCACTATGTCTCTCTCTGTCACTATGTCTCTCTCTGTCGCTATGTCTCTCTCTGTCACTATGTCTCTCTCTGTCACTATGTCTCTCTCTGTCTGTCACTATGTCTCTCTGTCTCTCTCTGTCGCTATGTCTCTCTCTGTCGCTATGTCTCTCTCTGTCACTTTGTCTCTCTCTGTCACTATGTCTCTCTCTGTCGCTATGTCTGTCTCTGTCGCTATGTCTCTCTCTGTCACTATGTCTCTCTCTGTCGCTATGTCTCTCTGTCTCTCTCTGTCGCTATGTCTCTCTCTGTCACTATGTCTCTCT
>JAWQFJ010035383.1:0-5000 GCA_034096865.1 Theodoxus fluviatilis | reverse complement strand
CAGTATTTTCACCTCAAAAGTTTGAAGTTCCGTACCTCGTAGTTTCCATATTTGGCATTGATTCAGCGTGACTGCAGGATAGCAGACGACATACTCCATTCACATCACAAACATTCAAGGCTTGTTTCCATGTGAAGTCCACACCTAGAAACTGCCAGAATGCACTCCCTGACCTCATTCTGGTCCAGGTTAGGATGGATTTTGCGTGTGCCAGATGGATGGGTGTGAATATCACAGTTCAGTTAAATGCGTTGTTTGGCAGTCAGTCCACTTACTCGCAACTGTGATGTTTCGATGAAACCAACTGTTCGTCAAAAGCGAGAACCCTTCTGAGTGGCTGTTCGAGGAGCCAGCAGCAAGAAAATTGGAGCCTTTTTTTCCGACGGCAACTCGACAGAGAACGTTTTTGCGACTTGCGACCGCAATCTCGGAATTGCCCCAAAACTTGACACGTGTGACGACGCCCTAAGTTTACATGAGGTCAAATGTGCATGATTGATTTTTTTGTGCGTTCGAGTACGAAAGTGTGCACGTGCACATGCACGTAAGATATGTATGTATGTGTGCGTGTGTGTATGTGTGTTGTGTGTTTGTGTTTGTGGTGTGTGTGTGTGTTTGTGTGTGTATGTGTGTATGTATGTGTGTGTGTGTATGTGTGTGTGTGTGTGTGTGTGTGTGTGTGTGTGTGTGTGCATGCAGAGGCAAACAGACAAGCAGGCAAGCAGGAGGACAAGCAGACAAGTAAGAAAAAGTCATGTAATTGCTTTAAAAAAGTATATCTGTCATATCATTATAATCATCACAAACGGCGTTAACATGCCGAATTAGTACGATGTGAATGAGTTCCATGAGTGCCTAAGAGCCTCCTGACATGCAACAAGTTTTATTGAAGGGACACGACATTTCCGTGTGTCTGGTAAAACGCTGTATGAGATCTGGGGTAAGCTATTTTCATAAAAATTACAGACGAAGGCATCTGCCGGAAATTGAACCGGGTTCAGCCGCGTGGTAGTCGACAACGAGATGTCTTCCCAACTTTACGCGTAACATCATGCTCATGGGTATATTGCGGTATTTCTTTTGCGTTATATCGCATCCTAGATCCGACATTCAACACAGGGTTGGCGGTGTATTTTCGTCGAATTCGATGAGTCAGCTGCACGCCTTGACGACTGCAGGTTTTTCGCAATATACGGCACACACTAGAAAGATGTAGTGATGAAGAACTGTACAAGACATTCTTATTTAGGCGTCAGGACATCCTACAACTGACAAATAAAGTAGCAGAAGCCACAGAAAATTCGATTCGAGCGTGGCGAGGTCGCCATTTGGAGATCGATGGATACTTAGGCCTATTTACCGCGACATCACATGCAAGAACCCATCTGATTGGCTGTTCGAAGGAGTGTCCAAGGAAGAGTCCGACGGACATGAAAAATAGTTCGTGTTTCTAATGGGCGGGCACTCGACAGAACCTTGCTTTTAGGACTTGCGAGCGCGACATTTCCCACAGAAACAAGATAGTTGCCAGAACAGTGCCACGTTTGAGCACGCCCGAAACATTTTTTGCCACTTGCAAGCGCGACATTTCTTATGGAAACAGATAGTTGCCAGAAATGTGTCCACGTGTGAGGAGGCCTCAAGACACAGGTATGAGGGGTAAAAATTCAGCATAGTATTTGAATTATTTGTCAATGGGTTTATTTGTGTCATTTCACAATCGTCTACCTGGGTTTACCCATGGTAACCTATCTACAATTATCAAGTCACTATATATTTTTTTACATGGTTGAGATAATTTCTTCTTCTGACATATTGGCAGACTGATTTATTTTCCTGAATACTTTCTGGAAGAGTTGTAAGTTTTTTTCACCTAGTGTCCATCCTTCGCGAGCGTTGAATCCCTAAATAAGCAAACGAAAAGTTAAGCAAGGGCATTCAGTCATTTTCTCTCTGAACAATGTATCCGTGCCTCTGCTAACATTTTTTTTTCTTTCTTTCTATTATTTATTTCTTTCTTTCTTTCTCTCTTTTTCCTTTTGATATACCCAGGTTTCCGAAACAAGTGTTAATTTTGTTTCCTCCCTCTACCAATTCCATCTTCTGTAACACTGCCAAAATCTCTCGAATGTTGTGGCTTTTCTTCTCTGACCTCAGCTTGACGTGGATGAAATAAAAAAGCATCACAAAATTTTTTCGTGGATCTAACCTAGCATGCAAATTATTATTATTCTCGTGACAAGATGTAATTTCTGGAGCATTGGCGTTGGAACTGAAGATTGCATTTCTCCCCAGGACTCCTCTGTGACTCTGGCGATTCCATGCACAAACCGATTTACATTTACGCACACACACACACACACACACACACACACACACGCATACAAACACACACACACGCGCGCGCACACACACACACACACACATGCAAACAAAAACACATACACGCATACAAACACACACACACACGCGCGCGCGCGCATACAAACACACACACACACACGCATACAAACACGCACACACATGCATACAAACACACACACACGCACGCAAGCACGCACTCACGCACGTACACACACAGCCACGCACGCACGTACACGCACGCACACACACACAGACACGCACACACAATCACACACACGCACACACAAGCACACACACACACACACACACTCACACACACACAAACACACATATACACACAAACACACACACACACACACACAAACACACGCACGCACGCGTGCACGCACACACGCACACGCGCGCGCGCACGCGCACACACACACACACACTTCAATGCTTATGATCTCACACTCTCATCAAGTAAGGCGATCTGGAACTCAGAAATGCATCTTTGATTTTATTTTGACGATATTCGTACACTTCACTATAAAGGAAGTTTACAAAATAGTTATCCTTTACTTTATTATGCAAAGAGAATGTACATACAAATAGGCACACGCATCTACACACACGCGCGCGCGCACACACACAGACACACACAAGCGGGCACGTGCACACAGTGGGGGGTAAGCAGTGGGGGGTAAGAGAGAGAGAGAGAGAGAGAGAGAGAGAGAGAGAGAGAGAGAGAGAGAGAGAGAGAGAGAGAGAGAGAGAGAGGGAGAGGGAGAGGGAGAGAGAGAGAGAGAGAGAGAGAGAGAGAGAGAGAGAAAGAGAGAGAAAGAGAGAGAAAGATTTTTATTCGGTCGCCAACCCATTTGATATAATTTACTATGTACAAGCTTTAAAACAGCATAGCAATGAATATTTATGCATGAGATACATCACAAACGACATTAAAGGCCCTAAAAGTAGTGAAGAATACTCTCTACTCATCACTGGTTGACACCCTGCATGTTGAATCTCGATTACAACACTTGCAAATTCTATATTCGGTTAATTAGTTTTTAAAACAGTGTTTTCAAGGATGATTGTAGCTTTGTATGCTTTCACAAGTTCAAGAGCGAAATATTAATTAGGCAAACACATAACTTCTATTTTTGCAACATTTTCTCTGCTCTACGTTTAAAGGCATAAAATATAAGTGTGATAGGGTGCACCTATCACCAAGTGTATTGCACATCTACTGTGTTCATCCTCTATTCAGTTATCCCTCCATCTGTCTCTCCCCACCCTCCCCTATCCTGTGTGTCATATCTCTCTGTGTTAGACCTCTGTCAAACACACTCACACCCACACACACACACACACGCACCCCTTTCCTCATCCTTTCTGTAAGACAAGCTGACCAGCTGACCGCCCTGTGACCCCCTCCTCTACTGTGGTCTGATTGTTAGTGCATCCCTCGTTTTTGCCGTTTTTTTCGCGGCCTGTGATTAGATAGATTTGGGAAAGAGGGAACGAGGGTCCCTCCTAAAATTCAGGGACTGTTACAGTCCTGAGATATTTGATACAAATGAAACTATGCCGTTACATAAGTATAATATATGAAGTTATGTGTGCACGTGGCCCATTAGTGCTATTTGCACTAAAAAAACTCTCGACACAAAAAGCAGTCACCGGCCCAATGCTGCCTACATGAACATTCACAATTATTTGACATTGTTTAATCTGCCAAACGCCAGACTGATGTTAAATTCCAGCTAGGTATTAGTTATATCTTATACATGGTTTTGTCCCCCGAGTTCATACGCCTCTCATAAACAAAGATTAACACCCACCTCAAAATATTACATCAATACATCTCGTGGTTCGTTATTTCACACCTCAATTGATTAGGTGCGTCACATCGGCAAAATAATTGATGTTTTAAATGTGTTTTGACATAATTTTTCTCTTAGGTCCTCATATGCATGGTACAATGAATTAAAAATGCCGCTCATACCTTGGTAATATTTCTGCAAAAGGGACACTGACTCCTTTTAAAGATTGCAGAGATTTGGCCCAAGTGGCAAATTTCCCATTCCCACACGAAGAAAACGTAACTAAATTCATCCCTTATTTTGGTTTAATTGTGATATCATTGCACATGAACCTTTACCACTGTAGAGAGCGCGTAAAAGATTTGTTAAAAAGGCAAGCCGCGCTGCTTTCGTTCCTTTTCATGTACCAGCCCTGGGTGGCAGGTCGCAGTCCACAGAGCTTTTGTCCTAGAGATCGGAATGAAAACC
This sequence comes from Theodoxus fluviatilis, assembly GCA_034096865.1. Taxonomy (NCBI): domain Eukaryota; kingdom Metazoa; phylum Mollusca; class Gastropoda; order Cycloneritida; family Neritidae; genus Theodoxus; species Theodoxus fluviatilis. The sequence continues at coordinate 366 of JAWQFJ010035383.1, read as the reverse complement.
TTTCATTTTATATGCCCACTATTCGTCCCAGACAGAGGCAAATGCAAGTCTTGACAGATTATTGTTTCAACAGATTTTCCCAATTCACCTTAGCACACGAGAACACGCTTTCGTTCAACAGCATCAAAGTCTTGGTAATTTCGACAATCCTACTACCAACCGAAACCCATACCTGTCCACCCACATAGTGTTAATGAGTTATAGGGGTAACCTTCCCAGCTTCAACGCACTGCACATGACATTGGAGTTTTAGTTGACACTTTGAGAAAGCGCTTGCATGCGAACATGTGAGGGGGCCGCCTTCTCAATGCTTGCTCTTGTCGCCAATCCCCGCAACTGGGGAAGCATAGATTACGGAGGGCCGCA
>JAWQFJ010035382.1:0-13364 GCA_034096865.1 Theodoxus fluviatilis | reverse complement strand
TATGCATGAGGAATAAATAAAGCTCCTATAAGTACTCAGAGCAGGGAGGGCGGGTCTTTCCCGCGAGCTAGGCTGCCCTCCACCTCCTTGCCTACACAGCGCTAGGCTGCCCCTCCATGGCCTTGCCTACACGTACAGCGCTAGGCTGCCCCTCCACCTCCTTGCCTACACAGCGCTAGGCTGCCCCTCCATGTCCTTGCCTACACAGCGCTAGGCTGCCCCTCCACCTCCTTGCCTACACAGCGCTAGGCTGCCCCTCCATGTCCTTGCCTACACAGCGCTAGGCTGCCCCTCCATGTCCTTGCCTACACAGCGCTAGGCTGCCCCTCCATGGCCTTGCCTACACGTACAGCGCTAGGCTGCCCTCCACCTCCTTGCCTACACAGCGCTAGGCTGCTCCTCCATGTTCTTGCCTACACAGCGCTAGGCTGCCCCTCCACCTCCTTGCCTACACGTACAGCGCTAGGCTGCCCCTCCATGGCCTTGCCTACACGTACAGCGCTAGGCTGCCCCTCTATGGTCTTGCCTGCACGTACAGCGCTAGGCTGCCCCTCCATGGCCTTGCCTACACGTACAGCGCTAGGCTGCCCCTCCATGGTCTTGCCTACACGTACAGCGCTAGGCTGCCCCTCTACCTCCTTGCCTACACAGCGCTAGGCTGCCCCTCCATGTCCTTGCCTACACAGCGCTAGGCTGCCCCTCCATGTCCTTGCCTACACAGCGCTAGGCTGCCCCTCCATGGCCTTGCCTACACAGCGCTAGGCTGCCCCTCCATGTCCTTGCCTACGCAGCGCTAGGCTGCCCCTCCATGTCCTTGCCTACACGTACAGCGCTAGGCTGCCCCTCCATGGCCTTGCCTACACGTACAGCGCTAGGCTGCCCCTCCATGGTCTTGCCTACACGTACAGCGCTAGGCTGCCCCTCCATGGCCTTGCCTACACGTACAGCGCTAGGCTGCCCCTCCATGGTCTTGCCTACACGTACAGCGCTAGGCTGCCCCTCCATGGCCTTGCCTACACGTACAGCGCTAGGCTGCCCCTCCATGGCCTTGCCTACACGTACAGCGCAAGGCTGCCATTCCATGGCCTTGCCTACACGTACAGCGCTAGGCTGCCCCTCCATGGTCTTGCCTACACGTACAGCGCTAGGCTGCCCCTCCATGGCCTTGCCTACACGTACAGCGCTAGGCTGCCCCTCCATGTTCTTGCCTACACAGCGCTAGGCTGCCCCTCCATGTCCTTGCCTACACGTACAGCGCTAGGCTGCCCCTCCATGGCCTTGCCTACACGTACAGCGCTAGGCTGCCCCTCCATGGTCTTGCCTACACGTACAGCGCTAGGCTGCCCCTCCATGGCCTTGCGTACACGTACAGGGCTAGGCTGCCCCTCCATGGCCTTGCGTACACGTACAGCGCTAGGCTGCCCCTCCATGGCCTTGCCTACACAGCGCTAGGCTGCCCCTCCATGTCCTTGCCTACACAGCGCTAGGCTGCTCCTCCATGGTCTTGCCTACACGTACAGCGCTAGGCTGCCCCTCCATGGCCTTGCCTACACAGCGCTAGGCTGCCCCTCCATGTCCTTGCCTACACAGCGCTAGGCTGCCCCTCCATGGCCTTGCCTACACGTACAGCGCTAGGCTGCCCCTCCATGGCCTTGCCTACACGTACAGCGCTAGGCTGCCCCTCCATGGCCTTGCCTACACAGCGCTAGGCTGCCCCTCCATGGCCTTGCCTACACGTACAGCGCTAGGCTGCCCCTCCATGGCCTTGCCTACACGTACAGCGCTAGGCTGCCCCTCCATGTCCTCGCATACACAGCGCTAGGCTGCCCCTCCATATTCTTGCCTACACAGCGCTAGGCTGCCCCTCCATGTCCTCGCCTACACAGCGCTAGGCTGCCCCTCCATGTCCTCGCTTACACAGCGCTAGGCTGCCCCTCCATATTCTTGCCTACACAGCGCTAGGCTGCCCCTTCATGTCCTCGCTTACACAGCGCTAGGCTGCCCCTCCATATTCTTGCCTACACAGCGCTAGGCTGCCCCTTCATGTCCTTGCCTACACAGCGCTAGGCTGCCCCTCCATGGCCTTCCCTACACAGCGCTAGGCTGCCCTCCATGTCCTTGCCTACACAGCGCTAGGCTGCCCCTCCATGGCCTTGCCTACACGTACAGCGCTAGGCTGCCCCTCCATGGCCTTGCCTACACAGCGCTAGGCTGCCCCTACACCTCCTTGCCTACACAGCGCTAGGCTGCCCCTCCACCTTCTTGCCTACACAGCGCTAGGCTGCCCCTCCATGTCCCTGCCTACACAGCGCTAGGCTGCCCCTCCATGTCCTTGCCTGCAGTGCGCTAGGCTGCCCCTCCATGTCCCTGCCTACACAGCGCTAGGCTGCCCCTCCACCTTCTTGCCTACACAGCGCAAGGCTGCCCTCCATGTCCTTGACTACACAGCGCTAGGCTGCCCTCCACCTCCTTGCTTACACAGCGCTAGGCTGCCCCTCCATGTCCCTGCCTACACAGTGCTAGGCTGCCCCTCCATGTCCCTGCCTACACAGTGCTAGGCTGCCCCTCCATGTCCTTGTCTACACAGCGCTAGGCTGCCCCTCCACCTCCTTGCCTACATAGCGCTAGGCTGCCCCTCCACGTTCTTGCCTACACAGCGCTAGGCTGCCCTCCACCTCCTTGCTTACACAGCGCTAGGCTGCCCCTCCATGTCCCTGCCTACACAGCGCTAGGCTGCCCCTCCATGTCCTTGTCTACACAGCGCTAGGCTGCCCTCCACCTCCTTGCCTACACAGTGCTAGGCTGCCCCTCCATGTCCCTGCCTACACAGTGCTAGGCTGCCCCTCCACGTTCTTGCCTACACAGCGCTAGGCTGCCCTCCACCTCCTTGCTTACACAGCGCTAGGCTGCCCCTCCATGTCCCTGCCTACACAGCGCTAGGCTGCCCCTCCATGTCCTTGTCTACACAGCGCTAGGCTGCCCTCCACCTCCTTGTCTACACAGCGCTAGGCTGCCCCTCCACGTTCTTGCCTACACAGCGCTAGGCTACCCCTCCACGTTCTTGCCTACACAGCGCTAGGCTGCCCCTCCACCTCCTTGTCTACACAGCGCTAGGCTGCCCCTCCACGTCCTTGCTTACACAGCGCTAGGCTGCCCCTCCACGTTCTTGCCTACACAGCGCTAGGCTGCCCCTCCATGTCCTTGCCTACACAGCGCTAGGCTGCCCCTCCATGTCCCTGCCTACACAGCGCTAGGCTGCCCCTCCATGTCCTTGCCTACACAGCGCTAGGCTGCCCCTCCATGTCCTTGCCTACATAGCGCTAGGCTGCCCCTCCATGTCCTTGCCTACATAGCGCTAGGCTGCCCCTCCACGTTCTTGCCTACACAGCGCTAGGCTGCCCCTCCATGTCCTTGCCTACACAGCGCTAGGCTGCCCCTCCATGTCCCTGCCTACACAGCGCTAGGCTGCCCCTCCATGTCCTTGCCTACACAGCGCTAGGCTGCCCCTCCATGTCCTTGCCTACACAGCGCTAGGCTGCCCCTCCATGTCCGTGCCTACACAGCGCTAGGCTGCCCCTCCATGTCCTTGCCTACACAGCGCTAGGCTGCCCCTCCATGTCCTTGCCTACACAGCGCTAGGCTGCCCCTCCATGTCCCTGCCTACACAGCGCTAGGCTGCCCCTCCATGTCCTTGCCTACACAGCGCTAGGCTGCCCCTCCATGTCCTTGCCTACACAGCGCTAGGCTGCCCCTCCATGTCCTTGCCTACACAGCGCTAGGCTGCCCCTCCACGTTCTTGCCTACACAGCGCTAGGCTGCCCCTCCATGTCCTTGCCTACACAGCGCTAGGCTGCCCCTCCACGTTCTTGCCTACACAGCGCTAGGCTGCCCCTCCATGGCCTTGCCTACACAGTGCTAGGCTGCCCCTACACCTCCTTGCCTACACAGCGCTAGGCTGCCCCTCCACCTTCTTGCCTACACAGCGCTAGGCTGCCCCTCCATGTCCTTGCCTACACAGTGCTAGGCTGCCCCTACACCTCCTTGCCTACACAGCGCTAGGCTGCCCCTCCATGGCCTTGCCTACACAGTGCTAGGCTGCCCCTACACCTCCTTGCCTACACAGCGCTAGGCTGCCCCTCCACCTTCTTGCCTGCACAGCGCTAGGCTGCCCCTCCATGTCCTTGCCTACACAGCGCTAGGTTGTCCCTCCACCTTCTTGCCTACACAGCGCAAGGCTGCCCTCCATGTCCTTGCCTACACAGCGCTAGGCTGCCCTCCACCTCCTTGCCTACACAGCGCTAGGCTGCCCCTCCATGTCCTTGCCTACACAGCGCTAGGCTGCCCTCCACCTCCTTGCCTACACAGCGCTAGGCTGCCCCTCCATGTCCTTGCCTACACAGCGCTAGGCTGCCCCTCCATGTCCTTGCCTACACAGCGCTAGGCTGCCCCTCCACCTCCTTGCCTACACAGCGCTAGGCTGCCCCTCCACCTCCTTGCCTACACAGCGCTAGGCTGCCCCTCCACCTCCTTGCCTACACAGCGCTAGGCTGCCCCTCCATGTCCTTGCCTGCACAGCGCTAGGCTACCCTCCACCTCCTTGTCTACACAGCGCTAGGCTGCCCCTCCACCTCCTTGCTTACACAGCGCTAGGCTGCCCCTCCACCTCCTTGCCAACACAGCGCTAGGCTGCCCCTCCATGTCCTTGCCTACACAGCGCTAGGCTGCCCCTCCATGTCCTTGCCTGCACAGCGCTAGGCTGCCCCTCCATGTCCTTGCCTACACAGCGCTAGGCTGCCCCTCCATGTCCTTGCCTACGCAGCGCTAGGCTGCCCCTCCATGTCCTTGCCTACACAGCGCTAGGCTGCCCTCCATTTCCTTGCCTACACAGCGCTAGGCTGCCCCTCCATGTCCTTGCCTACACAGCGCTACGCTGCCCATCCACCTCCTTGCCTACACAGCGCTAGGCCGCCCCTCCACCTCCTTGCCTACACAGCGCTAGGCTGCCCCTCAATGTCCTTGCCTACACAGCGCTAGGCTGCCCTCCACCTCCTTGCCTGCACAGCGCTAGGCTGCCCCTCCATGTCCTTGCATACACAGCGCTAGGCTGCCCCTCCATGTCCTTGCCTACACAGCGCTAGGCTACCCCTCCATGTCCTTGCCTACACAGCGCCAGGCTGCCCCTCCATGTCCTTGCTTACACAGCGCTAGGCTGCCCTCCACCTCCTTGCTTACACAGCGCTAGGCTGCCCCTCCACCTCCTTGCTTACACAGCGCTAGGCTGCCCCTCCATGTCCTTGCCTACACAGCGCTAGGCTGCCCCTCCATGTCCTTGCCTAAACAGCGCTAGGCTGTCCTCCATGTCCTTGCCTACACAGCGCTAGGCTGCCCCTCCACGTCCTTGCCTACACAGCGCTAGGCTGCCCCTCCATGTCCTTGCCTACACAGCGCTAGGCTGCCCCTCCACCTCCTTGCCTACACAGCGCTAGGCTGCCCCTCCATGTCCTTGCCTACACAGCGCTAGGCTGCCCCTCCACCTCCTTGCCTACACAGCGCTAGGCTGCCCCTCCATGTCCTTGCCTACACAGCGCTAGGCTGCCCCTCCATGTCCTTGCCTACACAGCGCTAGGCTGCCCCTCCATGTCCTTGCCTACACAGCGCTAGGCTGCCCCTCCATGTCCTTGCCTACACAGCGCTAGGCTGCCCCTCCATGTCCTTGCCTACACAGCGCTAGGCTGCCCCTCCACCTCCTTGCCTACACAGCGCTAGGCTGCCCCTCCATGTCCTTGCCTACACAGCGCTAGGCTGCCCTCCATGTCCTTGCCTACACAGCGCTAGGCTGCCCCTCCATGTCCTTGCCTACACAGCGCTAGGCTGCCCCTCCATGTCCTTGCCTACACAGCGCTAGGCTGCCCTCCATTTCCTTGCCTACACAGCGCTAGGCTGCCCCTCCATGTCCTTGCCTACACAGCGCTAGGCTGCCCCTCCATGTCCTTGCCTACACAGCGCTAGGCTGCCCTCCATGTCCTTGCCTACACAGCGCTAGGCTGCCCCTCCATGTCCTTGCCTACACAGCGCTAGGCTGCCCCTCCATGTCCTTGCCTACACAGCGCTAGGCTGCCCCTCCATGTCCTTGCCTACACAGCGCTAGGCTGCCCCTCCACCTCCTTGCCTACACAGCGCTAGGCTGCCCCTCCATGTCCTTGCCTACACAGCGCTAGGCTGCCCCTCCACGTTCTTGCCTACACAGCGCTAGGCTGCCCCTCCATGGCCTTGCCTACACAGTGCTAGGCTGCCCCTACACCTCCTTGCCTACACAGCGCTAGGCTGCCCCTCCACCTTCTTGCCTACACAGCGCTAGGCTGCCCCTCCATGTCCTTGCCTACACAGTGCTAGGCTGCCCCTACACCTCCTTGCCTACACAGCGCTAGGCTGCCCCTCCATGGCCTTGCCTACACAGTGCTAGGCTGCCCCTACACCTCCTTGCCTACACAGCGCTAGGCTGCCCCTCCACCTTCTTGCCTGCACAGCGCTAGGCTGCCCCTCCATGTCCTTGCCTACACAGCGCTAGGTTGTCCCTCCACCTTCTTGCCTACACAGCGCTAGGCTGCCCTCCATGTCCTTGCCTACACAGCGCTAGGCTGCCCTCCACCTCCTTGCCTACACAGCGCTAGGCTGCCCCTCCATGTCCTTGCCTACACAGCGCTAGGCTGCCCTCCACCTCCTTGCCTACACAGCGCTAGGCTGCCCCTCCATGTCCTTGCCTACACAGCGCTAGGCTGCCCCTCCATGTCCTTGCCTACACAGCGCTAGGCTGCCCCTCCACCTCCTTGCCTACACAGCGCTAGGCTGCCCCTCCACCTCCTTGCCTACACAGCGCTAGGCTGCCCCTCCACCTCCTTGCCTACACAGCGCTAGGCTGCCCCTCCATGTCCTTGCCTGCACAGCGCTAGGCTACCCTCCACCTCCTTGTCTACACAGCGCTAGGCTGCCCCTCCACCTCCTTGCTACACAGCGCTAGGCTGCCCCTCCACCTCCTTGCCAACACAGCGCTAGGCTGCCCCTCCATGTCCTTGCCTACACAGCGCTAGGCTGCCCCTCCATGTCCTTGCCTGCACAGCGCTAGGCTGCCCCTCCATGTCCTTGCCTACACAGCGCTAGGCTGCCCCTCCATGTCCTTGCCTACGCAGCGCTAGGCTGCCCCTCCATGTCCTTGCCTACACAGCGCTAGGCTGCCCTCCATTTCCTTGCCTACACAGCGCTAGGCTGCCCCTCCATGTCCTTGCCTACACAGCGCTACGCTGCCCATCCACCTCCTTGCCTACACAGCGCTAGGCTGCCCCTCCACCTCCTTGCCTACACAGCGCTAGGCTGCCCCTCCATGTCCTTGCCTACACAGCGCTAGGCTGCCCTCCACCTCCTTGCCTGCACAGCGCTAGGCTGCCCCTCCATGTCCTTGCATACACAGCGCTAGGCTGCCCCTCCATGTCCTTGCCTACACAGCGCTAGGCTACCCCTCCATGTCCTTGCCTACACAGCGCCAGGCTGCCCCTCCATGTCCTTGCTTACACAGCGCTAGGCTGCCCTCCACCTCCTTGCTTACACAGCGCTAGGCTGCCCCTCCACCTCCTTGCTTACACAGCGCTAGGCTGCCCCTCCATGTCCTTGCCTACACAGCGCTAGGCTGCCCCTCCATGTCCTTGCCTAAACAGCGCTAGGCTGTCCTCCATGTCCTTGCCTACACAGCGCTAGGCTGCCCCTCCACCTCCTTGCTTACACAGCGCTAGGCTGCCCCTCCATGTCCTTGCCTGCACAGCGCTAGGCTACCCTCCACCTCCTTGCCTACACAGCGCTAGGCTGCCCCTCCATGTCCTTGCCTACACAGCGCTAGGCTGCCCCTCCACCTCCTTGCCTACACAGCGCTAGGCTGCCCCTCCATGTCCTTGCCTACACAGCGCTAGGCTGCCCCTCCATGTCCTTGCCTGCACAGCGCTAGGCTGCCCCTCCATGTCCTCGCCTACACAGCGCTAGGCTGCCCCTCCATGTCCTTGCCTACGCAGCGCTAGGCTGCCCCTCCACCTCCTTGCCTACACAGCGCTAGGCTGCCCCTCCACCTCCTTGCCTACACAGCGCTAGGCTGCCCCTCCATGTCCTTGCCTACACAGCGCTAGACTGTCCTCCATGTCCTTGCCTACACAGCGCTAGGCTGCCCCTCCATGTCCGTGCCTACACAGCGCTAGGCTGCCCCTCCACCTCCTTGCCTACACAGCGCTAGACTGTCCTCCATGTCCTTGCCTACACAGCGCTAGGCTGCCCTCCACCTCCTTGCCTACACAGCGCTAGGCTGCCCCTCCATGTCCTTGCCTACACAGCGCTAGACTGTCCTCCATGTCCTTGCCTACACAGCGCTAGGCTGCCCCTCCATGTCCTTGCCTACACAGCGCTAGGCTGCCCCTCCACCTCCTTGCCTACACAGCGCTAGGCTGCCCCTCCATTCCCTTGCCTACACAGCGCTAGACTGTCCTCCATGTCCTTGCCTACACAGCGCCGACTTCTCACCACTCTTCTGAGGTATGGGCAAAGGGAATGCATGAATGAGGGACGGAAAGACTGGCGAACAGGCAGAGAGACATGCAGGCGGATAGACAGAAGGAGAGATTGATCGACAAGACATGCAGACAAGAACACCAGCAAACAGACGGACACAGGAAACACAGTGGTGACACTGGGAGAGAAGTTCCCACACGACAGCCACTGTTTTGTCACGCAGGCAAGTCGTGTCAGGCTGCCGTCATGGTAGGACGTCTGTCTGCAGGCGGGGAGGCAGCTCCACTGGGAAAGCGTGCGACCTTGGCAAGGCTGGCTCAGTGTGGAGAGCTCCTGTCCTGAGAACCATCTTCCTCACTCAGTGTGGGGACATCCTGTCCTGAGAACCATCTTCCTCACTCAGTGTGGGGACATCCTGTCCTGAGAACCATCTTCCTCACTCAGTGTGGGGACATCCTGTCCTGAGAACCATCTTCCTCACTCAGTGTGGGGACATCCTGTCCTGAGAACTATCTTCCTTACTCAGTGTGGGGACATCCTGTCCTGAAAACCATCTTCCTCACTCAGTGTGGGGACATCCTGTCCTGAGAACTATCTTCCTTACTCAGTGTGGGGACATCCTGTCCTGAGAACCATCTTTCTCACTCAGTGTGGGGACATCCTGTCCTGAGAACTATCTTCCTTACTCAGTGTGGGGACATCTTGTCCTGAGAACCATCTTCCTCACTCAGTGTGGGGACATCCTGTCCTGAGAACCATCTTCCTCACTCAGTGTGGGGAGCTCCTGTCCTGAAAACCATCTTCCTCACTCAGTGTGGGGACATCCTGTCCTGAGAACAATCTTCCTCACTCAATGTGGGGACATCCTGACCTGAGAACCATCTTCCTCACTCAGTGTGGGGACATCCTGACCTGAGAACCATCTTCCTCACTCAGTGTGGGGACATCCTGTCCTGAGAACCATTTTCCTTACTCAGTGTGGGGACATCCTGTCCTGAGAACCATCTTCCTCACTCAGTGTGGGGACATCCTGTCCTGAGAACCATCCTCCTTACTCAGTGTGGGGACATCCTGACCTGAGAACCATCTTCCTCACTCAGTGTGGGAACATCCTGTCCTGAAAACCATCTTCCTCACTCAGTGTGGGGACATCCTCTCCTGGGAACCATCCTCCTTACTCAGTGTGGGGACATCCTGTCCTGAGAACCATCTTCCTCACTCAGTGTGGGGACATCCTGACCTGAGAACCATCTTCCTCACTCAGTGTGGGGACATCCTGACCTGAGAACCATCTTCCTCACTCAGTGTGGGGACATCCTGTCCTGAGAACCATCTTCCTCACTCAGTGTGGGGACATCCTGTCCTGAGAACCATCTTCCTCACTCAGTGTGGGGACATCCTGTCCTGAGAACCATCTTCCTCACTCAGTGTGGGGACATCCTGTCCTGAGAACCATCTTCCTCACTCAGTGTGGGGACATCCTGTCCTGAGAACCATTTTTCTCACTCAGTGTGGGGACATCCTGTCCTGAGAACCATCTTCCTCACTCAGTGTGGGGACATCCTGTCCTGAGATCCATCTTCCTTACTCAATGTGGGGACATCCTGTCCTGAGAACCATCTTCCTCACTCAGTGTGGGGACATCCTGTCCTGAGAACCATCTTCCTTACTCAGTGTGGGGACATCCTGTCTTAGGAACCATCTTCCTCACTCAGTGTGGGGACATCCTGACCTGAGAACCATCTTCCTCACTCAGTGTGGGGACATCCTGTCTTAGGAACCATCTTCCTCACTCAGTGTGGGGACATCCTGTCCTGAGAACCATCCTCCTTACTCAGTGTGGGGACATCCTGTCCTGAGATCCATCTTCCTTACTCAATGTGGGGACATCCTGTCCTGAGAACCATCTTCCTCACACAATCTGGATGGGACAACTCGCACAGCAAGGCTGAGAGTGAGGCAGGACGGGTACAGGCTGAGAGGCAGGCAGGACGGGTACAGGCTGAGAGTCAGGCAGGACGGGTACAGGCTGAGAGTCAGGCAGGACGGGTACAGGCTGAGAGTCAGGCAGGACGGGTACAGGCTGAGAGGCAGGCAGGCAGGACGGGTACAGGCTGAGAGGCAGGCAGGCAGGACGGGTACAGGCTGAGAGTCAGGCAGGACGGGTACAGGCTGAGAGGCAGGCAGGACGGGTACAGGCTGAGAGTCAGGCAGGACGGGTACAGGCTGAGAGGCAGGCAGGACGGGTACAGGCTGAGAGTCAGGCAGGCAGGACGGGTACAGGCTGAGAGTCAGGCTGGACGGGTACAGGCTGAGAGGCAGGCAGGACGGGTACAGGCTGAGAGGCAGGCAGGACGGGTACAGGCTGAGAGGCAGGCAGGACGGGTACAGGCTGAGAGTCAGGCAGGCAGGACGGGTACAGGCTGAGAGGCAGGCAGGACGGGTACAGGCTGAGAGGCAGGCAGGCAGGGCGGGTACAGGCTGAGAGGCAGGCAGGACGGGTACAGGCTGAGAGGCAGGCAGGACGGGTACAGGCTGAGAGTCAGGCAGGACGGGTACAGGCTGAGAGTCAGGCAGGACGTGTACAGGCTGAGAGGCAGGCAGGACGGGTACAGGCTGAGAGGCAGGCAGGCAGGACGGGTACAGGCTGAGAGTCAGGCAGGCAGGACGAGTACAGGCTGAGAGTCAGGCAGGCAGGACGGGTACAGGCTGAGAGTCAGGCAGGCAGGACGGGTACAGGCTGAGAGTCAGGCAGGCAGGACGAGTACAGGCTGAGAGTCAGGCAGGCAGGACGGGTACAGGCTGAGAGTCAGGCAGGCAGGGCGGGTACAGGCTGAGAGTCAGGCAGGACGGGTACAGGCTGAGAGGCAGGCAGGACGGGTACAGGCTGAGAGGCAGGCAGGCAGGACGGGTACAGGCTGAGAGGCAGGCAGGACGGGTACAGGCTGAGAGTCAGGCAGGACGGGTACAGGCTGAGAGGCAGGCAGGCAGGACGGGTACAGGCTGAGAGGCAGGCAGGCAGGACGGGTACAGGCTGAGAGTCAGGCAGGACGGGTACAGGCTGAGAGGCAGGCAGGACGGGTACAGGCTGAGAGTCAGGCAGGACGGGTACAGGCTGAGAGGCAGGCAGGACGGGTACAGGCTGAGAGTCAGGCAGGCAGGACGGGTACAGGCTGAGAGTCAGGCAGGCAGGACGGGTACAGGCTGAGAGTCAGGCAGGCAGGACGGGTACAGCGCCCCTGGTACGGGAGTTTTGGGGTCAGGAGGTGACCAGCACCAGCACTGGAGGTCGAGGGACTGGCCAGAGGGAGTTGGGGACAAGCCAAAGTAAGCAACCACAGGGGAAAGGAACTTTCTATAAGGCACGAACCAAGCAGGCAGAATCAATACCCTCACACTGCAGCTTACAGCATGAAGACACTGACGAAACTGTAGTTGCAAGCGCGTCCTTGAAGACATCGGGGCGAGTGAGATGGAAGTCTGGGGGGGGGGTGCAGGCAGTGTGCCCACAACGTGGCTTTGGCGTCGCCCCTCCAGCAGGGATGGTTGGATGGATGGAAAGATGGGTGGGTGGATGGGTGGGATGGTGGATGGGTGGGTGGATTGATGGGTGGGTGGGTGGGTGGATGGATGGATGGATGGATGGATGGATGGATGGATGGATGGATGGATGGATGGGTGGATGGATGGGTGGGTGGGTGGGTGGGTGGATGGGTGGGTGGGTGGGTGGGTAGGTGGATGGGTGGATGGATGGATGGGTGGGTGGGTGGGTGGGCTGATGGATGGATGGATGGGTGGGAGGATGGATGGATGGGTGGATGGATGGATGGATGGATGGGTGGATGGATGGGTGGGTGGATGGGTGGGTGGATGGATGGATGGATGGATGGATGGATGGATGGATGGATGGATGGATGGATGGATGGATGGATGGATGGATGGATGGGTGGTGAAATTAGTGTTCCCGCCTATCAGCCTCTATAGCTAGGCTATGTAAGGCCATTATGCACGAACATCACAAGGACAGTTTAGAGTCAGCGCAAATCAAGTCACGATGTCCCTGGCGTAGGGAGACGCGGTGGGTCTATTCTGACCCCCAACCTACGTACAGGGGGTCTATTCTGACCCCCAACCTACGTACAGGGGGTCTATTCTGACCCCCAACCTACGTACAGGGGGTCTATTCTGACCCCCAACCTACGTACAGGGGGTCTATTCTCACCCCCAACCTACGTACAGGGCGCCCTCTAGCAAGGAGACTGGTGGAGTGATTTTATTTTACAGACATGGGGGAAAGTAATGCACAACTTGCACAAATGTTTTATGCCGGGCACGTTCCCAATTCATCTGCGGGTTGTGTCGCACTGAGTGTGGGAAACGTGCTGGCAGCGCGCACCCCCTGTCGGTCAAAGATCTTACTAGACGCTAAGATCTTTGCATGTCACATTCACCCATTTCCCTGGCGCTCATGCTTTTAGGGTCAGACGAGTTGCCTCCCTTCCAAAACTTGAGATGAACACGCCATTAGTATTATTAAAGATGCTATAAGGAGCTTTGGTATTATGAACAAAAACATTCTGCTACATTAAAACCCAATCCAATTTTTACACACACACACACCCTTAAACACACACACACAAACGCACGCGCGCAGTGACACGCACTCATATTTAACACACACTACCTTATGGCATGAGCATTGGAATGAATGAATGACTGACTGACTGACTGACTGACTGACTGACTGAATGAATGAATGAATGAATGAATGAATGAATGAATGAATGAAGTTGTACAGCCTATCCGCCTTTGTAGGCTAT
>JAWQFJ010035381.1:22500-28063 GCA_034096865.1 Theodoxus fluviatilis | reverse complement strand
CGAGCAAATAGTAATAATCTTTCCTTGACATCGTTATGGTGAAGGCAGACGTTCCAGTAAGGATTTTTTCCCTTTACAATTGCGTTTTCCGCTTTCCGTTTTCGCCAACAATGTTGAACCGTCTAACTAAGACCAGCATTTAAGTAAGGCGTCTTTTAATCAAATCTGTGGTACTACTATTGACCGCCTGAGGGAGACACTAAATAGCCCCTCGTCTATTATCCCCCCAAAAATATACTCGCAGACCTACCATGACCACCGTTGGTAATATATACGACGACTCGTGAGTCGACTTTATTACCGCGTCATTGATGAGAAAAAATCGAGAAATCGCCGTGTAGTTGATGCGATGTTATCAGTATCCGAGCAACTCTACTTCAGAGGGGGACCACGCTGGTCGTCCGTAAGGTTGACGACTAGGGTGTCCTGGCTTAACTGAGATGATTACGCTAGCACCCCAGTGAACTTCCCACGAGGTCCTTCTGTTCGCTCCAACGGAACACTTACGTTACCATTAGGGACATAGACCGAGGAAGCTGCGGTCACGTGCTACATGCTGCGCCCATCAATCAGTGTTGTGCCCCAGCGATTTTCAAGCTCAGTATGCAGATTTAGTGCGGACAAGGTTGACGCGGTCCATTGAGAGTGCGAACAACCGCCAAGGACAAATCGCGCTTGTGTGATATTAATTGTAGGTGACTAGATGTCAGCGCTTATGTGTCCTCCGATTTCTTGAAGGCTGCGAGGCCATTTATCCCTAGACAATGCTGGTCTTGTGATTCCGCTAACTTGATGGGCATGACAACTACAGTCGAATACTACTCAGAGGTCGGGAATTCTGTCTCTCTGCTCTCGTTCTGGTCTCTCTGTCTCTGTCGTATCTCTCTCCTCTCTCTGTCCCTCTAGCTACCGTGGAAATCTCTCAACCTCAGGTCGCCACCTCTGGCTCATTTACTCCAGTGCAAAGATCACACTCCTTCTCTAAGCTTTCTTATCTGACTCTTGGTATCTATAACTTAGAGTATGGACCCCATAGAATGCTAATCTTACTTGCTATGAGATTAACTTCGACTGCTAACTAGAAACAAATTGAAGATGAATGTTTGAAGGGAACGGAGATTGTTGTTTGAATGAATCAAACGATGATTCTTTGCACCTTGCCGTCCCCCCTTGAACTGAATGATTGAAAACACTTCCGCAATAATGAAGACTCTGAACTGACATTTGACAATACTGATGACGATGAATGAACCTGACTGATGATGAAATAGAATGAATGAATAAATTGAATCTTTAATGAATCGAATTCCCACATTTTCTTTGAATAATGAATGTAATGCGACGATAAATATGAAAGAAGTGGGAACCTTGTCAGAGATGCAGCGTTCTGGACAAAAAGACCTCTCCAATCCTGATCTCGGTGTCGCGGAATGTCCGCGATGTGAACGTTTCGTTCCCTTCCCAACTCGACCTCCGTATCCCCGTCTATAAGAGGCGTTTACGTCATTCATAAGGGCTTACTTATTCGTTCTAAGTAGACTTAGACTGATCTTTCACCTCTATCCGACTTGGAATGTATGTTACTCGCGAGGAATGATCGCCTGCTATCTTGTACATAGCCTTCAAAGAAGGCTTGAGATTCAGGATCTCGTAAAAACTCCTCATCCAAACAGTACCCACACAAAAAAACCCCCCACCACCCCCATCAATCTGACTGCTATTCTCACAAGTGCCATTCCATCCCACCCATATCTTCCACATATACCTCTAGGCTCCACTTTTCCCAGCTTCCTAGTATCCCCCCGTAACCTTCACTACCCGCCCCAGCGCCAATCCCTCAGTCTATACTCCAACCAACCATTTCGATCAAAAAAAATTTAATTCGTTCTGAGTGTATTTCCGCAAATTTCTTAAATCCGATACTAGCCTTCAGTCGGAAGACTTGGCATGGGTCTCTAATTCCTCCATAACTGCTCTCGTCTGGCTCATCTAAACGTCTCTTCTCACTTTGACGAGCCGATGGGTATCCTTTTAATTGAGATTGGTTAGCTTGTCTTATTCTAGTGTTCAGCGGATAACGCGGAAGCTCCTCGTTGCATTTTCCTGATGAAAGTTCTCACCATTTTGACTAGCACTATGGGAATGTTTCAAGATTCTTTTAGCATGTCCAACAACATCTGGGCATACTATGTTCGGGTATGGGTCTGTATATAATGAACACCATTTACATAGAATCTCACTTGGCAGTGATCAAATTATCGGAAGCTGATACCGTCAAATCAGTTCCATCTCAATCGACTCTTCTGAGGCAATCACTTCTATCTCTTTAAATTAGACTAGCTATTCCACCTTCCCCCTTGCCGTCTTCCTCCGGACGGGGGCGTTACTCCATTCCCCTTCCATCCGACCCCAACAACACCTACCCTCGATTCAATCCCACCCCAACTGCTGTCCAGTCCATCCACAATCCACCATACAGTCCATGCGACATCCCACCCCAACATCCCGTCCATTCCCCCACGCACCAACGCATCCACCCAGCCCACCGACCATCCATCCGTCCCACCCCAACATCGTCCCGCCCACCCTAAAATCGTCCATCCCACCCCCAACATCCGTCCAAGTGGAACAGACCCTGACCGCCAACATCCGTCCATGCCATCCCGCAACATCGTCCACGCACCCGAACCTTCCTCCTAGAGCCACACGCCAAACTCCCTCGTCCAGCCCCGACATCCGTCCCAGCCCTACACCCCAACATTCTCCATCCCAAGAACACCCTAACATCCGTCCATCCCCCCCAAACATCCCGTCCATCGCACCCTAAACATCCATCTTCTCCACGTCCAACACGTCCAGCCCACCCCAACCATGACCATCCATCCCAGCCCCCATAACATCCCGTCCCATAACCCACCCCAACCAGGTCTCGTCCCATTCCCCGACCATCCCAACATCCATCCATCCCACCCCAACATCCGTCCATCCCACCCTAACATCCGTCCATCCCACCCCAACATCCGTCCATCCCACCCCAACATCCGTCCATCCCGCCACCCCAACATCCGTCCATCCCACCCCAACATCCGTCCATCCCACCCCAACATCCATCCATCCCACCCCAACATCCATCCATCCCACCCCAACATCCATCCATCCCACCCCAACATCCGTCCATCCCACCCTAACCCCATTCCGTCCCACCCCAACCCTGTTCTATTCCATTCCAACCCCCTTCCATTCCAACCCAACCCCGTTCCATCCCACCCAAACCCTGTTCCATTCTATCCCAACCCCCTTCCATTCCATTCCAACCCCATTCCATCCAACCTGAACGCCATTCCATCCCACTTCAACCCCCTTCCATTCCCACCCAAACCCTGTTCCATTCTATCCCAACCCCCTTTCATTCCAACCCCATTCCATCCCAACCCCATTCCATCCAACCTGAACGCCATTCCATCCCACTTCAACCCCCTTCCATTCCCACCCAAACCCTGTTCCATTCCATCCCAACCCCCTTCCATTCCATCCCAACCCTGTTCCATTCCAACCCAACCCCATTCCGTCCCATCTTAACCCTGTTCTATTCCATACCAACCCCATTCCATCCCAACCCCATTCCATCCGACCCCATTCCATCCAACCTGAACGCCATTCCACCCCACTCCAACTCTGTTCCATCCCACCTCAACCCTGTTTCATCCCATTTCAACCCCCTTCCATTCCAACCCAACCCCCTTCCATTCCAACCCAACCCTCTTTCATCCCATCCCAACCCCCTTCTATTCCTCCCCGACCCCCTTCCATTCCACCTCAACCCTGTTTCATCCCATCCCAACCCCCTTCCATTCTAACCCAAACCAGTTCCATCCCACCCCAAACACAGACACACACACACAGTCACACACAGACACACACACACACACACAGACAAACACACACACACGCGCACACACACACACACACACACACACACGCTCGCGCTTGCGCATACAGGTATACTCACACACACGCACATGCACACACACGCGCGCGCGCACACACACACACACACACAAACACAAACTTACATCTTCCAGAGGCAGATGTTGTGATTTGCACAGCAGCAGCGCCAGTAGTACTGGGAGCAGACGTAACAGTAGTGGGAGGAGTGGTAACGGGAGCATCAGTGGTGGTGGCAGCGGTAGTGGCAGCAGTGGTAGTGGTAGAAGGAGTAGTAGTAGTAGTGGTGGTGGTGGTGGTGGTAGTTGTAGTAGCTGCGGTAGTGGCGGCAGCAATGGTGGAGTTGCCCAGACGGTTGGGGAAACAGCAGGCCAGCGTGGGGCCTCGACAGAGGGCGTGGTAGCGGGACTCGGCCACCTGGCTGGCTCCACACTCGGACAGGCACTGGCCTCCGTACAGGCGGCACACTGCAAAAGTGTCAGCAGAGAGTCAGGCACTGGCCTCCGTACAGGCGGCACACTGCAAAAGTGTCAGCAGAGAGTCAGGCACTGGCCTCCGTACAGGCGGCACACTGCAAAAGTGTCAGCAGAGAGTCAGGCACTGGCCTCCGTACAGGCGGCACACTGCAAAAGTGTCAGCAGAGAGTCAGGCACTGGCCTCCGTACAGGCGGCACACTGCAAAAGTGTCAGCAGAGAGTCAGGCACTGGCCTCCGTACAGGCGGCACACTGCAAAAGTGTCAGCAGAGAGTCAGGCACTGGCCTCCGTACAGGCGGCACACTGCAAAAGTGTCAGCAGAGAGTCAGGCACTGGCCTCCGTACAGGCGGCACACTGCAAAAGTGTCAGCAGAGAGTCAGGCACTGGCCTCCGTACAGGCGGCACACTGCAAAAGTGTCAGCAGAGAGTCAGGCACTGGCCTCCGTACAGGCGGCACACTGCAAAAGTGTCGGCAGAGAGTCAGGCACTGGCCTCCGTACAGGTGGCACACTGCAAAAGTGTCAGCAGAGAGTCAGGCACTGGCCTCCGTACAGGCGGCACACTGCAAAGTGTCAGCAGAGAGTCAGGCACTGGCCTCCGTACAGGCGGCACACTGCAAAAGTGTCAGCAGAGAGTCAGGCACTGGCCTCCGTACAGGCGGCACACTGCAAAAGTGTCAGCAGAGTCAGGCACTGGCCTCCGTACAGGCGGCACACTGCAAAAGTGTCAGCAGAGTCAGGCACTGGCCTCCGTACAGGCGGCACACTGCAAAAGTGTCAGCAGAGAGTCAGGCACTGGCCTCCGTACAGGCGGCACACTGCAAAAGTGTCAGCAGAGAGTCAGGCACTGGCCTCCGTACAGGCGGCACACTGCAAAAGTGTCAGCAGAGAGTCAGGCACTGGCCTCCGTACAGGCGGCACACTGCAAAAGTGTCAGCAGAGAGTCAGGCACTGGCCTCCGTACAGGCGGCACACTGCAAAAGTGTCAGCAGAGTCAGGCACTGGCCTCCGTACAGGGGGCACACTGCAAAAGTGTCAGCAGAGAGTCAGGCACTGGCCTCCGTACAGGCGGCATACTGCAAAAGTGTCAGCAGAGAGTCAGGCACTGGCCTCCGTACAGGCGGCACACTGCAAAAGTGTCA
>JAWQFJ010035381.1:12500-17500 GCA_034096865.1 Theodoxus fluviatilis | reverse complement strand
TGCGTGTGTGTGAGTATACCTGTATGCGCAAGCGCGAGCGTGTGTGTGTGTGTGTGTGTGTGTGTGCGCGTGTGTGTGTGTTTGTCTGTGTGTGTGTGTGTGTGTCTGTGTGTGACTGTGTGTGTGTGTCTGTGTTTGGGGTGGGATGGAACTGGTTTGGGTTAGAATGGAAGGGGGTTGGGATGGGATGAAACAGGGTTGAGGTGGAATGGAAGGGGGTCGGGGAGGAATAGAAGGGGGTTGGGATGGGATGAAAGAGGGTTGGGTTGGAATGGAAGGGGGTTGGGTTGGAATGGAAGGGGGTTGAAATGGGATGAAACAGGGTTGAGGTGGGATGGAACAGAGTTGGAGTGGGGTGGAATGGCGTTCAGGTTGGATGGAATGGGGTCGGATGGAATGGGGTTGGGATGGAATGGGGTTGGTATGGAATAGAACAGGGTTAAGATGGGACGGAATGGGGTTGGGTTGGAATGGAACAGGGTTGGGATGGAATGGAAGGGGGTTGGGATGGAATGGAACAGGGTTTGGGTGGGAATGGAAGGGGGTTGAAGTGGGATGGAATGGCGTTCAGGTTGGATGGAATGGGGTTGGATGGAATGGGGTTGGAATGGAAGGGGGTTGGGATGGAATGGAACAGGGTTTGGGTGGGAATGGAAGGGGGTTGAAGTGGGATGGAATGGCGTTCAGGTTGGATGGAATGGGGTTGGAATGGAATGGAAGGGGGTTGGGATAGAATGGAACAGGGTTTGGGTGGGATGGAACGGGGTTGGGTTGGAATGGAAGGGGGTTGGAATGGAATAGAACAGGGTTGGGGTGGGACGGAATGGGGTTAGGGTGGGATGGACGGATGTTGGGGTGGGATGGATGGATGTTGGGTGGGATGGATGGATGTTGGGGTGGATGGATGGATGTTGGGGTGGGATGGACGGATGTTGGGGTGGATGGACGGATGTTGGGTGGGATGGATGGATGTTGGGTGGATGGACGGATGTTAGGGTGGGATGGACGGATGTTGGGTGGGATGGATGGATGTTGGGTGGATGGATGGATGTTGGGTGGGATGGACGGATGTTGGGTGGATGGACGGATGTTAGGGTGGATGGACGGATGTTGGGTGGATGGATGGATGTTGGGTGGATGGACGGATGTTGGGTGGGATGGACGGATGTTGGGTGGGATGGATGGATGTTGGGTGGATGGACGGATGTGGGGTGAGATGGATGGATGTTGGGTGGATGGACGGATGTTAGGGTGGGATGGACGGATGTTGGGTGGATGGACGGATGTTAGGGTGGGATGGACGGATGTTGGGTGGATGGATGGATGTTGGGGTGGATGGATGGATGTTGGGTGGGATGGACGGATGTTGGGTGGATGGACGGATGTTAGGGTGGGATGGACGGATGTGGGGTGGGATGGACGGATGTTAGGGTGGATGGACGGATGTTGGGGTGGATGGATGGATGTGGGGTGGGATGGATGGATGTTGGGTGGATGGATGGATGTTTGGGTGGATGGATGGATGTTGGGGTGGGATGGACGGATGGATGGGGTGGATGGATGGATGTTGGGGATGGATGGATGGATGGATGGGTGGATGGATGGATGTTGGGGTGGGATGGACGGATGTTGGGTGGGATGGACGGATGTTAGGGTGGATGGATGGATGTTGGGTGGGATGGACGGATGGATGGTGGGATGGACGGATGTGGATGGGATGGATGGATGTTGGGGTGGATGGACGGATGTTGGGTGGATGGACGGATGTTGGGTGGATGGATGGATGTTGGGTGGATGGACGGATGTTGGGGTGGGATGGACGGATGTTAGGGTGGGATGGACGGATGTTGGGGTGGGATGGATGGATGTTGGGGTGGGATGGACGGATGTTGGGGTGGGATGGATGGATGTTGGGGTGGGATGGACGGATGTTGGGGTGGGATGGAACGGGGTTGGGGTGGGATGGACGGGGTTGGGGTGGGGAGGCAAGGGGAAGGAAGCAGCTAATTAAAGAGAAGAAGTGATTGCTCAGAAGAGTTTGTGACTGATTCTGCTTATATTTCGATGTCTTTTCTGGTGTTCATTATATCCCACCCACCCCCTCAAGTATGCAGATTTTTGTTTCTGTATGTGCTTCTATCCTGAAAATGCACCGAGAGCTTCCTGTTTCGCGACAGAATAAAGCAACATCTCAAATAAAAGTACATCCTCTGTGAGTTGGGGTAAGAAGAGACCCATGCAGTCTCCCTAGACAGTTCGTAAAGGACGAATAACTCAAAAATTCGATGGTTGGCTGGCTGGTTGGCTGGCTGGATGGATGGATGGATGGGTGGATGGATGGGTGGGTGGGTGGATGGATGGAGTTTTACGACCTATCAGCCTTTGAAGGCTATGTAAGGCCATTTCTCGCGATAACCTATTAAAGTTAGAGTAAGATCAGTCAAGTTACGATGCCCCTATTTATTCGCCTCTTACGGGGATACGCGATGGGTCATCGGGAATTCGAGACTTGATTTTTTTCACTCTGACAGTTCTTTCTTTCATTTCTCTCATTCATTCATTATTCATTCATTCATTCATTATTCATTTATTCATTCATTTATTCATTCATTCATTCATTCATTCATTCATTCATTCATTCATTCATTCATTCATTATTCATTCATTCATTCAGTCAGTCAGTCATTCATTCGTTTGTTCATTCAAACAACATTCGTTCATTCAAACATTCCTTCATTCGTTCATACATTCATTCAAACATTCATGCATACTCTAAAAGCAAGGTTGAAACCAGGGCGAGGTCACGATTCCCTCTCTGTTCTCACTGCAGCCTGTGGTCAGCGCACGCTCACGCGCTTTCTTGGCGGGTTCCTCTCCAGTCTTGGAGAGTGGCCCTGGATGGCAGCAGTGCACGTGGGCAGAGCTGAAGAGGACGGGTCCACAGTCTCCTGTGCTGCAGTCCTCATTAGCCAGGACACCCTTCTCACCTACGACACCTGTGTCCCCTCTGAGTAAGTCTCAACTGTGTCCCCCCTGAGTAAGTCTCACCTGTACAACCAAGCAGGTGTCAGAGAAGTGCTCCTCATCGCCATTTCAGGAGAGGGAAAGGGAAGAAGATTTGATAAATAGATAGATAGGTAGGCAGGCAGGCAGAGAGACAGACAGAGACAGACAGACAGACAGACAGACAGACAGACAGACAGAGAGAGAGAGAGAGAGACAGATAGACAGACAGACAGAGAGAGACATACAGAGAGACAGACGCACAGACAGACAGACGCACAAACAGACGCACAGACAGACAGAAGCACAGACAGACAGACAGACAGACTGACAGAGAGACAGACAGACAGGCAGACAGACAGACAGACAGACAGGCAGACAGACAGACAGAAAGACAGACAGACAGACAGACAGATAGACAGACAGATGGACGGACAACAGCATGAATGGATGAATGAAGAACAAGGAAAAAAC
The DNA here is from genome assembly GCA_034096865.1 of Theodoxus fluviatilis. Taxonomy (NCBI): domain Eukaryota; kingdom Metazoa; phylum Mollusca; class Gastropoda; order Cycloneritida; family Neritidae; genus Theodoxus; species Theodoxus fluviatilis. The sequence continues at coordinate 14,023 of JAWQFJ010035381.1, read as the reverse complement.
AGACAAAAGATTGAACATTTGAAGCAAAAGAACGAGAAAAAGAGAGGAAGAGCATACAAAGGGATGAGGAAAACCCCCACAGAGAATGTTGAAACTTCCACACTGCAAAGAGCATAGTACAACAAAGGAAAATGTTTTTCGTGGATGCTTTCCAGCAACCAGTACTACGTCACTCTGGGAGACAACGATGCCTCATCCTTGGTCGGCGACCAGGTCATGCAGGTGAGGAAGGTCATCAGGGCCAGCAACAAGACTTTCGACTCCGCCTTCGACAGCCGCTACTCCAGTGAGTTGATTCCGCCTCTCCTGAAACACACCAAACATGCATCCACTCTTTACCTCTCGACTGCCTTCAGATTTCTCTCAGTACATGTCCTTGCAGTTCTGTCAATGGTAATGCTGTCTTTAGTTATTCGTTGGCGTTAGGTTCACCAAAGTCGTTGCAAATGCTGTCAGCCATCTCGTGAAAAGGTAAATAACCACACAAATCAAAATTTGACTTGCTGTTACACTAACCATCTTTGGTTATGTTTATGATCAAATAGCCTTTCATAGCCTAAAGAGGCTGATAGGCAGTAGTAAAAGTTCATCATACGTTGTCTCTTGGAAATCGCTCCCGGTGGATTTCTGAACAACCTGCTCTCCGTGGCTTTCTGACGTGGATTGAAATGGACACCCTATAACCTGCATGGGACTAAGGGGGACTTATGTAACGCAACTGGCAGCAATAGGTAGGTTTGTCACATTAGGCGAGCGTCTCAAACAAGCTCGAAAATGTCTCTCACTTCTCCACTGTTCAACACTTGAAAGCATTGTGTTCCAGGACAACTGGCCATTGTGAAGCTGAACGGCACCGCCAGAACAGGCCCCCTGGTGTCCCCAGTGTGTCTGAGTAGGGACGGAGTCCTACTTAGGTCCAGCAGGAGATGCTACACTGCTGGCTTCGGCAATCAAGACGGTGAGTCTGTGTGTCTGCAAGATTGAGGTTATTCTCTCTGTCACTGTCTGTCTGTCTGTCTGTCTGTCTGTCTGTCTGTCTGTCTGTCTGTCTGTCTGTCTGTCTGTCTGTCTGTCTGTCTGTCTGTCTGTCTGTCTGTCTGTCTGTCTGTCTGTCTGTCTGTCTGTCTGTCTGTCTGTCTGTCTGTCTGTCTGTCTGTCTGTCTGTCTGTCTGTCTGTCTGTCTGTCTGTCTGTCTGTCTGTCTGTCTGTCTGTCTGTCTGTCTGTCTGTCTGTCTGTCTCTCTCTCTCTCTCTCTCTCTCTCTCAAAGAGAGCACTTCCATCTTCCTTATTTACATCAACACTGTGGCGGACTACGTCCGAGCACATGGTAAGCACGGAGTGCAGATGCTTCCGGGCACTAGTGAGGTATTTGCCCTATTTTTTGCTGATGACATTGCCCTGGTGTCTACTACGCCAACTGGGCTACAAAATCAAATTAATTCTCTAGCATGCGTATCAGCGGGCCTTGGACTACAAGTAAACTCTGACAAAACTAAAGTGATGGTGTTCAGAAGAGGGGGAT
>JAWQFJ010035381.1:0-10000 GCA_034096865.1 Theodoxus fluviatilis | reverse complement strand
TGGATTACCTTGGATTGCTTTGGATTGCTTTGGATTACCTTGGATTGCTTTGGATTGCCTTGGATTGCTTTGGATTGCTTTGGATTACCTTCAATTGCTTTGGATTGCCTTGGATTGCTTTGGATTGCTTTGTATTGCACATGCATAGTCTGGGAAACCCGTCCCTCTGTTCTAACTCGCGCGGGCAATTTGGTGATACTTGCAGACGTTATACATAATGGGGGTCACTTTGGGTCAGTTGCAAGTTTTTGCAGATATGAACGTCAGTGACATAAGGTTTTCATACTCTCTAATAAATCATCTTAAAAATACGTTAAAATAAATTATAAGTGCACTTTGTTATACTTTTCCTTAGCTACGTAGTGATTGTGTCATTCAAGGTCCATTTCATCAAAACTTTACCGCTACCGCAATGCCTATCCTCAAATGCGCTTAGCTTCTACAATCTTTACTCAACAGTGGTCATGATTATATCAAAATAATATGAACATACTCGAATTTTTTAATATTGTTTTCTTATTTTGGGCATCCAACCTTTTTCAGAGTCATGGCGACCTTGATGAAATTCTAGTGTGTGACCTGTCAGTCTGTCGAAATGTTTGACCCTGTCGTCAAGTGCAAACAAGAGGGTAAAATGTGTAAAGCGGTTTGAGACTCAAACACGAGTGATAAGACGCTATATAAAACCACGCCTCTACTTTCGACCTTTGACAGAGTCCCGGCGACCTTGGTGGAATGCTGGTGTGTGAGGACACGGAGAATCTGTGGACTCTGGTGGGCATCACGGCACCCAAGGAACCGTGCGAAAATGACGCCATGCCCAATATCTACGTCAGCGTCAACGCCTATACCCAGTGGATCAACGACCACCTCTGATGACGTCATCAACTGACGACGGAGGATGACGTCGTATCTCGATGCTGGCACTATAGAGATCGTAAAACAAAGAGAAGCAATTTGTCATGTAGCATCTAGTATCGCAAATGCTTCCGCGTGACGACGTCGAATGTCGGCTCAGGGACTGATGTCAATGTATTCAGTTATGTACTGTTTCGTTTTGTGTACATGAATGCTATTTTCTCAAAACGCGAAAAGATTTCCGTGAAAACATTTCAGCGATGCAACCTCAAAGTCTGGATCTTCTTTCTTGAGCGCGATATAAATTGTGACCGATTATCCCCAACAGAGTGACGTGCATGCATTGTTCAAATCGACATTTGGCCGAAAATGTATCCACAGGAGCCACCCCATCAATGTTATTATTCAACCCGATTAAAAAAATTGAACTATTCCAACTTATGCTCCGAGAGTTTAAGATTTCAAATCTTTCGCCAAATGATTATTCTTGACGTCCTTAGATAGGAACTGCAATTTCAGTGTGGAAAAAACTACCACCGATTGCGTAACCCCCCACTCCATCATCACATTGCCCCTGTGGCACTCGCTATCAGATCCTACAAGTAGTTGGTATGGTAAGACGCCTTAAGTTCTCATCTAAACGGGTGGCTCATTTTCATTGGCCATTGAGGGAAATAGCACCGGGTCAAAGTTCATTGACGTAGTTTGATGACAAGTAGAGGTTTGCAAGGCGAAATGAAGCTCAAACTTGAAAAGTCATTTTTAAAGCGTTTATTTGGGGGGGAAACGCGTATTAAAATTGTCATAATTCAGCAACCACTGCACAAATCTCAAGAATTTTTGTATCGTTTCAAGGGCACTGAGTCTACTTTACAAGGCCACACAATCTTGATACTCACCAATGACATTCGAGCGATTCATTCTGGGAGGATTGCTCATAATTGTTGTCCTTTCTGGGGAATCTACATCGGTTGTTAAGGCTTCAATCCCCTCGCGGCCGGCAGGCTTAGTGTTTGAAACTGCACAGAATCTGGAGGTGCACGCCTGAGCGCGGTGCTGCACCCGCATCGCCTCTTCTACCAAGGATGACAACCTCTTGCAGATCCTGGCATGGCGGCGGCCAGGGATGAAATCCCACCACCACCACAACCACCACCACCACCACCACCACCACCTACACCTACACCACCACCATCACCACCACCACCTACACCACCACCATCACCACCACCACCTACACCACCTACACCACAACCACCACCAACACTTACACCACCAACAACACCACCTACACCACAACCACCACCAACACTTACACCACCAACAACACCACCTACACCACCACTACCAGCACCACCACCTACACCACCACCTACACCACCACCACCACTACCACATACACTACCACTACCACCACCACCACCTACACCACCACCGCCACCATCCCAACCCCATCCCCACCCTTAAGTACACTGAAAGAAAAAAGGTTATTGTAATAATTTTTATCCCAGTAGTTTTGTACCCAGCCTGAAAATTTTTTCATGCAGTCTTTTACCTCTTTGGCTCTGTGCAGAAGTTGCTAAATTGTGTTATTGAATCTGTATTGAAAAAAAGATCCAACTCGAGAGCTCTGGTGCAACCCTTACTCAAGATACAGAAATTGGATATAACATATCCTTTTTTACTTTAGATTTTAGATCAACACTTTTAGATTTTAACCAAATTTATTGTATCTCACTTTGCGTCACGCTTCGAAATATGATGATGTGTAGACCTTTGATTTTGCATGAAGGAATATTAAATCTTTGTGAAATTCCAGTTGACTTATCTTGATTTGTGAAGACAATGTCGAAAACAACAACATGTTTCCGTGCGGTATCTCTTTTCGCCTTTAATATCACATACTTCTCTCTCTCTCTCTCTCTCTCTCTCTCTCTCTCTCTCTCTGTGTGTGTGTATGTGTGAGTGTGTGTGTGTGACGCGTCTCTGCATATACGAAATTCATGGAATTAAATGCCCGGACGCCCAATCACATAGTTCATGGAGAATGAGATATGTGTAGATACCCTTTCGTATTAAACATGACCATCAGAGCTACAGTGTAAAGTAATGCAAGTGCCCCTGTAAAACTATTTAGACAAGCCTTCGGCGTACCAGGCAAGCCTCTGTGTCCGCGTACTGTAAGACTTTGCATGCCATACGATATGTTTGAACAAAAACATAGGGAAAATGCGTGAAATTGCACAAATCGCGACGTTCAATACAGAAAGTGTAAAACACAGGCACACACACACACACACACACACACACACAAACACACACACACACACACACAAAAACACACACACACACACACACACACACACACACACACGCACACACACTACAAACACAGTCACGCACACACACACACACACACACACACACAACCCAACCCAACCGACCAACTAGCCTAACACACTAAACTCAACGCCTATTTGATGTTGGGCATTTTGATGATAGACACTGTAAATTTGGGCACTTTGATGATGGACACTTTGATGATGGACACTTTAACGTTGGGCACTTTGATGGTGGGCACTTTGATGATGGACACTTTGATGATGGACACTTTAACGTTGGGCACTGACAATGGGCACTTTGATGATGGACACTTTAACGTTGGGCACTTTGATGATGGACACTTTGATGATGGACACTTTAACGTTGGGCACTGACAATGGGCACTTTGATGATGGACACTTTAACGTTGGGCACTTTGATGATGGACACTTTAACGTTGGGCACTGACAATGGGCACTTTGATGATGGACACTTTAACGTTGGGCACTTTGATGATGGACACTTTAACGTTGGGCACTTTGACAATGGGCACTTTGATGTTGGACACTTTAACGTTGGGCACTTTGATGATGGACACTTTGATGATGGACACTTTCATGTTGGGCACTTTGACGTTGGGCACTTTGATGATGGACACTTTAACGTTGGGCACTTTGAGGTTGGGCACTTTGATGTTGGACACTTTGATGATGGACACTTTGATGTTGGACACTTTGATGATGGACACTTTGATGTTGGGCACTTTGACGTTGGGCACTTTGATGTTGGACACTTTTATGTTGGGCACTTTGACGTTGGGCACTTTGACGATGGACACTTTGATGTTGGACACTTTGACGATGGACACTTTGAGGTTGGACACTTTGATGATGGACACTTTGATGTTGGACACTTTGATGTTGGACACTTTGACGATGGGCACTTTGACGTTGGGCACTTTGACGATGGACACCTCGACGATGGGCACTTTGACGATGGGCAAGCTTTGAGAGGCCAGCTCCTCCCTCGGACCAAGCGGAGTCAGACTGGCGGAGGTTGCACGTGCAAAGAAGTTCTGTGACGCCGCTCACTGCAACCTGTGCAGGGCGCATGTGCAGTGACGTGGCTACCTGTTACGTTTCATGTAATGCTTTAGATGCGCAACAATGCAAAGTGTTTTCTGTTGGGAAAGACCTCTCATTTAAAAGGTTCTTTAGGTGTACACCAGGACTTGTGTGTTTGAACACTGACGAGTAGACAAGTTTACAATTGACCCCGTCTCATCTGACACACACCACAGTCAACATGAATAATCTGTCTTCTTTGTCCTGGAAGAAGAACTATCAAAATCACTGTTCTCAATGTGAGTTCTTTAAGGTATAACTTTTTCCATCCACTTTTCTAAGTGGTCAACCACAGAAACTACGTCTCAGATTTCAATGTGTCTTTAGAAGAGCTGGACGTTGCTCACTATATTTTACAGGAGTCTGCAAATTACTGGGTGGCTGACACTGGAGCGGAATGCCAAACGTGCCAATTTATCTAGAGACCAATTCCGACTGATCGAGCAGATAGCGGTGTGTTCATGCACAATCATGGAAAATAACCACCTTGGCCATGAAAGTTCTTATCTTCTGAGACAGAATGGTTAGGCCGTCCTGCAGCTGTGATGTGGGAACCGCTGTTTTGAATGGCCAGATTAGATATTATTAAATTAGCTTTAAAGTGTTTTAAAGGTAAAGGTAAAAGTAAAGATGTTTTATTTCGCCACATTTCACCCGTATCAGGATCTCAAACCGCTTTACACTTTACCTCTGATCCCTAAACCGCACAATCAATCCTTCCCCGGACCCTGACAACGTGACATACAGACAAGACATACAATGAATCCTTCCCTGGCCCATGAAAACGTGACATACAGACAAGACGCACAATCAATCCTTCCCTGGCCCCTGACAACGTGACATACAGACAAGACGCACAATCAATCCTTCCCTGGCCCCTGACAACGTGACATACAGACAAGACGCACAATCAATCCTTCCCTGGCCCCTGACCACGTGACATACAGACAAGACGCACAATCAATCCTTCCCTGGCCCCTGACAACGTGACATACAGACAAGACGCACAATCAATCCTTCCCTGGCCCCTGACCACGTGACATACAGATAAGACGCACAATCAATCCTTCCCTGGCCCCTGACCACGTGACATACAGACAAGACGCACAATCAATCCTTCCCTGGCCCCTGAAAACCGGAAAGGTTGCAACTTGAGTCCATGTGCGGGCATTTTGAAAATGTCCCTATTTTTGTAGTACTCTATTCTCCTTGTCGTTATCAAGAAGACAACCGTGACACGAGGCTAACTGTGTGCACGCCACCTGGTGGATGAAGCCAAAGTGATGAGGACAGACAATTCAGACAGGTCTACTCTTTCGTCTCTGTTCTGTTTGGCTGCCTGCCTGCCTGTCTGATTGCCTGCCTGTCTGATTGCCTGCCCCTCTCTCTCTCTCTCTCTCTCTCTCTCTCTCTCTCTCTCTCTCTCTCTCTCTCTCTCTCTCTCTCTCTCTCCCCCCTTCGCATTTCCTCTTATATTGTAGAGAACTTAGAATGAAATACATGAAACGGTATGTGAGGTGTAAAGTCCAGGAGGGCTGCACTCATTTGAGAGAGGGAACAGATCCTCCAGCAACAGGAGATGTAGCAATGTACATCAATGACGCACCAAGACATACAAGGAGCTTTCTAGCATAAGTGCATGATGGTAGATTGACTCTGACTGTCCATGAAATAGTATTACACGTCGGTTGTTTTCTTTGCCTTGTCACGTGTAACCGGCGGCTGGCCAAACTTAAAGGAGTTCAAGTTTCTCTCTCTCTCTCTATCTCTCTCTCTCTCTCTCTCTCTCTCTCTCTCTCTCTCTCTCACACACACACACACACACACACACACATTGTGACGTACTCGTTCTTACTTTAATTTAACACATTCCAACTGAACAAATTAAATGGCTTGTTTCAATGTCTAGGGGTGAAATCTTGAAGAACCAATGCACGCACCTTCATTTCCTCACTCAAACTATTGATGGAAACTGTCTGATAATGAAGAAATGGCAAAACCAGTATCAATTCAAATGGGTTGTTTAATTATACAGAATGCAATTACCCTAGAAAGGGGAATGGGCGGCAAGCACCACAGTATGCATCAAATGCAAGCACAAGCAATCAGCAATTCAGTATTCAAAAACTCGCAATGAGAAATAAAAACAAACAAGGAAAAGAAAATGTCTGCCCTGAGCCAAGATGATAAACCAAATGTACTTAACTGACCTCTCGATGAAACCGTGGAGCCGTGGTTGCACGGGCCTACACCCCACGCCTAGTGCGCCCTACACAGGGGTTGAGGCAGGGGAAGGGGGGGTTTTGAGTGCACCAACATTGCAGCCGGTGACTCGGGAGAAAATCACCACAACGATGAAAAGTGCGGAGACTCTGCATTCTCTCTGGGGTTTATGCTTCTGGTTCGTAGACTTGGAGGGGACTCGTTCTTCCTCTTTCTTCGCTGTAGAGGAGTCGGTTCTTCTGCAAGACAGGCCGCCTCGCTTCAGACAAGCAGGCAAGCAGGCCGGCAGGCAGGCAGGCAGGCAGGCAATCCACCAACTTCATCACCCCACCGTCAAGTGGGTTTTCTTCTAGTCCTTTCCGGGCGGGCGGCGGCTTCTCTCCGCTATCATTCTCCTTCTTCCACTTCATGACATGGCCACCGCCAAGGGAAAAAAACCTATACTAAGCAGGGCGCCAGCATCTCCGAGGATACTGCTTCGCTAAAAATAAATGTAATGACGCCCAGAACATTCTGCAACACGTGCTTAAATGCCCTCTCTGACGTCACACTGTTCACTCTGTCCAATCCCCGCAGCTCATTCCACTCCGCTCTGATTGAACAGTTCATTAGCTGAAAGTCATAGATTGGTCAACGTGAAAACGCCAGTGGAGTCCACCACTCATAACACTTCCAAGTCATTCTCCTTACACGGGGGTCATTTCTCTGCTAACACCGGCTCAGGGCAAGGAAAAACCACTAAGACTACGGCTCAGCAGACACCTGTTAATAATAATAATAAACAGAAGATATGGAAAAACGTTGTTTCGCCACACACATACACAAATACACACACATGCACACATATACACACACATACACACATACACACACATACATACACACATGTATACACCCACATACACACATATATACACACGTACATACACATATATAGCACATACACACAATAACACACATATATACACACATACACACATACACATATACACATATACACACAAACACACTTACATACAAACACACACACATTCACACACACATACACACTAGCACACACAGATATACACACATACACACACACACACACACACAAAAGCATACACACACATACATACACAAACTCACACAGACAATCACACACATACACACACATACATACATACAAAAACACACACAGACATACACACATACACACATACACACACATACACACACATACACACATACACACATACACATACATACATGCATCCACATATACACACATATACACACGTACATATACACATACAGCACATACACACACAATAAAACACACACAAACACACAAACACACATGCACATATACACACATACACACATACATACAAACACACACACACACAAACACACACACATACACACAAACGCACATAGACATACTCACACGCAAATACATACACACACATATACACACAAACAAACACAAACATATACACACACAAACATATATACACACACAAACATACACACACGTACACACACAAACACACACAAACATACACACATACATACACATACACACACATACACACATACACACATACATACACAAACACACATAGACATACGTACACAAACATACACACATACACACACATGCACACACATATACACACATACACACATACACACACATACGCACACATACACATACACATACACGCACACACACATTCACACACATACACACGCGCATACATACACACATATACATGCACATACACATACACGCACACATACACACACACATACACACATACACACATACACACACATACACACATATACACACATACACACATACACATACACATACACACACATACACACACACACACACACACTGGGTAGAGGGCGAGACTAGACACATTACATCTCTCCATGCGATTTGCAAAAGGTAAATAACTGGGGAACTCATTAGTTTTTTGCTCTCACTCTCAACAGCTCAGTTATGTAATCAGTGGCTTCACAGGCTACAAAGTCTAATAGGCCATAAAGATTCATTAATCCATTTATTCTTTCATTCATCTACTCTCTCTTGTGATCTATTCAAATGGGCAGTCGGCCTACGAATACAGTTGAGTTCATTTTAGTTCAGTTATTTTTGTCTCAGAGATGTCATAAATATACGTAAAGAACCGTTTCTGTTTTAGGACAAAAGGAAGTTTTCTCTAGCCCCAACGTGTTGACCTTGACTACTCATGAAAAGATAAGGAGAGCCGGTCAGAAAGGGGCAGAGACAATATTTCGATAAAGAATGGGGGACACATGTACTTGTTGATGTTCACGATTAAATAATTCGTCGTCCTCAGGAGAACGAGCACAGCCCACGTTTAGCGATAGACTGGTCGTCAAGCCGTGTATGCAACGCATGGAAAATTCTCCACGGTCACCTACAAGTATTGCAGAAAAATCAGTTTTTCGCACTACTGACATACAAGATAATCTTTCTAAATCTGTTTCAGATCTTTGGCCACATGTTCTGGCTTGAAGGGATGCCTCTGTCATCCCCAACAAATTCGTTAGTGCTCCTTCCCTCCACCTTTCTCTTGCTTTGCCTCAACCCTCTTCTACTACTACTACTACTACTACTACTGATACTACTACTACTACTACTACTTCTACTACTTCTACTACTACTACTTCTACTATTACCACTACTACTACTACTACTACTACTACTACTACTACTACTACTACTACTACTTCTACTACTACTACTTCTACTACTACTACTACTACTACTACTACTACTACTACTACTACTACCACTACTACTACCACTACTGCTACTACCACTACAGTAAAACCTCTATTTTGCGACCTTTAAAAAGCCTACCGAATCAGGTCGTAATTTGGAGGGAGTCGTAAAATGGAGATAAGGAGAATTGAATAAAATGAACATAATGTATTATATATAGGAATAATGCTAACATAAACACAATGCAATACATGCACAATACATCTTTTTACTGATAACTTGGAGTAAGCTAGACCTCCTATTCTACTTTTAAAAACCATACATCTATGAGCAGAACACAGAAGATAAAGGAACTTTGAAGAGGCTGATATATTGCATTATAGAATGTACATGTATACAACTGCTACTTGCAAACGATGTAACCGATTAGGTGACTTACAGTTGCATAGTTTCACTTTCGCTGCGAAGTTTCCAGTTGTTTCAAGGGTACCTGTTACATAACCGTCCCCTTGATTTTTCTGAACTAGGGGTATGAATTAAATTTTCTTCCAGATTAGGAACGGCTATGAACCTTAATAATTCACTTGGCTCAATAATTGATTATATGCCTCATGCCATGCACAAAATCACTAACAAACAAAGGTTATTCTGAACAAAACTATTTCTTTAATGTATAATAAAGATATTCCAACTAGCAATATAAATGTACCACTACTAATGGTTAATA
>JAWQFJ010035379.1:27500-29593 GCA_034096865.1 Theodoxus fluviatilis | reverse complement strand
CATGCGCGCACTCGCACGCACACTCACACACACACACACACACACACACAGAGAGCAAATCCTCACCCAAAATTTGGTCACAAAAATGTCCAAAATCTGGAAATCTTTGATGTAGAGATATTTTCAAACAAGAAACACGCTAGTAATACAGCCTAACCGGGACAGCACAAAAGTAAACAAAATGATCAAGATCTCTCTGACTGATAATCAACAGGAAGGAAACAAAAGGGCGGAAAACTTGCACTACATAAATACCATGTGACTGCAATTAGTATTTTAATGTAGATTCATTAGCATTATCATGAACACTAAGATCTCATTAAAAGATAATCTATGACACATGGAGTAAAACGAATGAACAAATAAACTTCTAAGGTTGACGATCACAAGTGACGGGAGAACGTTCAATCAAACAGGAAACAAATACTGCACCTTGCGCAAAATGAGCACACGTCAACAATGACGACAGGCGAGACGGCAAAAACGGAATCTGAGCTGCATTCTCAACCAAAAGGAAAAATTACTCATAGAAGACGTGTACAGGCCCTGGGGCTCCAAGTAACTTAAAGGCAAGGATGTGATTGTAAGCTCGGACCGATTGGTGTAAGAGACAATTAAGCGTGCGGGATGATAACGGAAAACAACACAAACAAGGGTGTCGAGCGCGACACTCGTTAAACTGAGACAAGGATTGTTTGTGCCTCTGCATTTATAGGATTTGTAATAAACACGATACGTTCCAACTACAGACCCGAAACTCGACAACATGAATACGATATCAATGCAATTGATAGATCTATGTCATGTGCTCGAACAACCGGTCTAGTTCAGCCAGACAGACGACACGCAGTCGGCAGCATCACATTAGCAGACAGACGATGTGCAAAAGTGGCATGCAAAACAAAGCGTACAACAGCTTTTCCTCAACAAAGAGTACCACTGCAAACCCTACAGGTCCAAAAACAGATGGTCATAAAATTATAATGAGATGCCAGTCGTATTAAATATTTGCATGCTCATGCACGATGCTGTGAACGAGTAATTCATGTACGGCGATAATAATAAACACACCTACACTACAGACTACTGAGTACAGGGTAACAGGCTACACGGCATTGGTAATCAAATTGTTTCATTGTCGTCGAAAGCAAGCTGCAAACCACTCCTAAGACAAAGCTCAAAACTATCTACAATGTTGAAGACCTCTTTAACCAAGAGAAAACCGCAAGCAAGTGTCTGAAATGGTTGGCAAGATGTATTATCCCAATGTGTCAGTTGCTGGTCTGTTTTCCTAGATCTAGCTCAGCGGTCCCGAGTTCAATTTTTGACACCCGCAGCTCATTATGATGTCTCTCTGGCCTCAGCAGAAAAGACGATAGCAACAAATGTCTGCACTCACCTTTGCTAGCATCATTCTGGACACAGAGTCTGGTTCTGGACGAGGTAGGCTGCTTTATGCGTACAACACCACGAATAGCAGATCGTACTATCAGCTACGAGTGATGTCACTAGAAAGCCACTCGGCTGTTTCCGTCATAACGTCGCGAGCCTCCGCCAGATGCTTCGCGGAGGAGTTCACGCGCGAATTTCGACTGGCCTGAAATCAAAGATCCTATATAGGGTCTTTGCTGAAATACTGCGAAAAATGAATTGTGTTTACCAAAGTACAATTATACTGATATCTCTTCTCTCCAACACTCGCGACAGAAGTGACACATTTTTCCTTCTATTTGTTAAAGTGATTTGATTTCATTTGAAACGTGAGGAAACATTGATCGTTTGGAGCGCTCACATGGTCATGCATTCTTTCCTATAGAATGCATTAAAACACAATTAAGGCAGAACTGTTGTTTCTCAAACGCATCAATGCTTACAAATATAGAATGCATGTCCTGTACGTTGTTATGGTGGTGAATTTAACCCAGCAATTCATTATACACTTCAAAACAGATTGTGCACATAATATTATATCTATGGTACATGCAGCACGTATACGTAAAGTGGTTTAGATTTCCTAGCTAGGAAGCTTAATGAATTACTTGATACTTTATATTGGAAAAGATGGAGCTGCAATTGAGGGGCTCATGGACGTT
>JAWQFJ010035379.1:0-2500 GCA_034096865.1 Theodoxus fluviatilis | reverse complement strand
TTCAAGGTCAAGGTCACAGGAACTCTTTAAAGTTGGATTGTATACATATTTTGAAGTGATCTTGACCCTGAACTATGAAAGATAACTCTTCCAAACTTCATAACATTGTAGTACACATGTTATACTTTCATACTAGGTCACCCGTGTCGTCCGTCCGAGCATCCGGGTGTCCGGGCGTCCGGGGGTCCGGGCGTCCTGTACGTAATCTGTAAAAAACTTTAACGTTGGATTTTTCTCTGAGACTATTAAGTCTATTAACACCCAGTTTGCCATGATGGTGTAGGATGACAAGGCGTAAAAAAACATACATGGTGACTTGACCTTGCTCCAAGGTCAAGGTCACAGGAGCTCTTTAAATTTGGATTGTATACATATGACCTTGACCCTGAACTATGGAAGATAACTGTTTCAAACTTAATAACATTGTAGTACACATGTTATACTTTAATTATGAGACACATTTGGTCACATATCCTCAAGGTCAAGGTCACTTTGACCCTTATGAAATATGGCATAAATGGGGTAGTGAACCATTAAAAGTGACCATATCTCATGGTAGAAAGTGCCAATAAGCATCATTGCGCTTCCTATGTCTTGAATTAACAGCTTTGTGTTGCATGACCTTGGATGACCTTGCTCTTTGGTCAAGGTCACATGTATTTTGGTAGGAAAATGTGTAAAGCAGTTCTTAGTGTATGATGTCATTGCTAGGTTTATTTGTTTGACCTTGAAGGTCACCTGAAGGTCAACGTCATGTAAAGGTCAAGATCATGTAAAGGTCAAGGTCATGTAAAGGTCAAGGTCATAATGTGAGTCGTATGGGGTTTGCCCTTCTTGTTATGGAAATGACAGACGACAGCGACGTTATTGCAGCTGCTTTCCTGTCAAACGAAGGTTTTGTAGTCAGTAGATATCTTGAGCAATGGGAGAACATAGCTGAAGTAGGGTGTTTAGGTAGGTTACCTACCCAAATGGTACATCAACACACACGACGACACGTGCATCGACTCATGAAATGAGTGGACTCCTCCACTTTCAGATTTGGCAGACATTTTTGACTGACTCGGCCAGATCTGTGATCTAAACACCAGTTTTTGACACATGCGAAGCAAAAGTGAGTATATGTACTCACCCGTGTCGTCCGTCCGGGCGTCCGGGCGTCCGGGCGTCCGAAAACTTTAACGTTGGATTTTTCTCGGAGACTATTAAGTCTATCAATACAAAATGTGGCATGAATGTGTATGATGACAAGGCCTCAAAAAACATACATAGTGACTTGTCCTTGCTTCAAGGTCAAGGTCGCAGGGGCCATAAATGTTGTCAAAAAACCAGTCATTTTTCACATTTTCTCAATTTTCTCTGAAGTTTTTGAGATTGGTATATAGGGCAAAGTAAGCCCTATCTTTTGATACCAGTTTGGTTGATGTCGTGTTATCATGTTTATCACTTGGTTTCGCCTACGAGTTTATCACTTGGTTTTGTCTACGCATTATGCGCGCATGCGCCGGGGCAATTGTTGGGCGCCATGTCGAGACCTACGACACGCGGAATTAAACTGTAAGAAGAAGTAGTAAATTCTCAAAGTTGAAATACTAACAAGCCTCCAGTCTTAATTGATTGAAGAAGTACAACGCTCGGAACACAACATGGTGGCAGCGGTGGGATGCAACAGCGGTGAACTGTGAACTGTACGCGTGCTGAACGAACTGAGATCCTAATCTCGCTGCGGAATTTTCTAAGAATAGAATAGAATAGAATAGAATTCTTAGGCTTGCTTAGGCGTCCAGGGCCTATCGCCGATTCTGGTAGTTCTCTGGCTGTATTTTTATTGTTCTTATGGATAAAGAAAAAATTAGAGAGAAAAAAAAGGCCTAATTGCTGTGCATCATTTGCTCCAGTGGTTCCTCCAGCTTGAACATATATCCTTGTAGATGCTTGTCCACTCTGTTCTTGAACGAGTTCAGGCTCGGTGCCTCAACTACGCTGTTCGGGAGGCTGTTCCACATGTTGATAACTCGCTGGGTGAAGAAATGTTGTCGTAAAGCCGTATTGCATCGGTTTTTCTTGAGCTTGTAGGCGTGACCTCTTGTGACACTATTGTCATCGCAGGAAAACAGATACTCTCCAATCTGGTACATGCCGTGCGTATACTTGTACACTTCTATTAGGTCACCTCTAGTTCTTCTGTAGCACAGACTAGGGAGCCTCATCTTGACAAGTCTTTGTTCATATGTGAGATCCTAGAATTCTAGATTCTAGAATCGGTTTCACGTGGTACTGGTCTAAGGAGAAACAGTGAAGATTCAAGATGGGTCCGTTCAAGCCTCCGGAAAACTTCGACTTCAGCAATCCTACAGCATGGCCCGAGTGGAAGCAACGTTTCCAGCGATTCTTCACGGCTTCAAAGCTGCACAAAGAAGACGCGGAAATCCAGATAAGTACTCTTATCTACGTTATGGGTGCAGACGCAGAGAAGATTCTGACGTCTTTTCAACTGTCG
>JAWQFJ010035378.1:5000-12500 GCA_034096865.1 Theodoxus fluviatilis | reverse complement strand
GCAATACGTGTCATATGTACAGGCGACAGAAGTGAGATCATCTGAATAGATAATCACGTATGGATGCTTTAAAAGACGTCAAGGAAGTATTGTTCCTAAGGTGCAATGGAAGTGTATTCCATATCATAACACCTGAATATGTAATACTGCCTTTGAAAATGTCTATTCTAGGTTGTGGTAGAATGAAAGTGTTGCGAGATAGTGAATGGCTTGTTTGGGGACGAATGAAGAGATCAGTAAGATACTTTGGTGCTTGTGAATGAGCAATTTTGTGCATAAGGATGCATTTATTGAGGACGAGGTGTTTTTGGAAGGGTAGTAAGCCAAGATTTTTTATCTTTTCATCCGTAGACAATGTTGAGTCGGAAATGGTAACCTTGGCAGCTCGTCTGTACAGTGATTTAACCTTGTTCAAGTGCACTGCCATAGAGCCATCCCATACTACAGATGCAAAATTAATATGGGAATTTATGTGTGCGTGAAAAAACATTATGCATGCATTGGTGGTGACAAAATGCCTCAGTTTGGAGAGAAAGAAAATGTTCTTAGCAATAGTTTTGCATAAGGAATTGACATGTTGTTCCCAAGTTAGTTGTTCATCAACAATTATGCCTAGGACTCTGTGTTCAGAAACTTGCTCAATGATTTCATTTTCTAGCATAAGACAGACAGACAGACAGACAGACAGACAGACAGACAGACAGACAGACAGACAGACAGACAGACAGACAGACAGACAGAGACACAGACAGACAGAGACACAGACAGACAGAGACACAGACAGACAGAGACACAGACAGACAGAGACACAGACAGACAGAGACACAGTCATAGACAGAGACAGAGTCATAGACAGAGACAGAGTCATAGACAGAGACGGAGTCATAGACAGAGACAGAGAGACAGAGACAGACGAAGACAGAGAGAGACATAGAGAGAGAGACAGAGAGAGAGACACACGCACACACGCACACACACACACACACACACACACACACACACACACACACACACAGACAGGCAGGCAGGCAGGCAGGTGGACGGACGGACTGACCAGTAAAAGACAAAAGCGCGCAAGCACACACACACACACACTCACACACACGCTCACATATACACACACATACACACACACACACACACACACACACACACACACACACACACAACATTTAGACAGACATACATCCTCAAACAATCGCACGTGAGCACGCATGCACACACAGGCACACATATACGCGTACACACATTAACGCACACATACAAATATCCACGCGCACACACACACACTCACACACATACACACAAATACACATATACACACAAATATACGTACACACATACACGCACACACACATACACACGCGCGCACACGCACACACACACACACACACACACACACACACACACTCACACCATCATGTCACAGGCCCGTCACTCGGTTAAATGAACATGGCGTTTGCAGCCCTCATCTCCCTCGCCCTTCCTGGATCATCCCTCACGCCCCGCCGCCCCGCAGTGGAATAATCAGGGGGGAGGGAGGCCAAACACCGGGGCAGAACCCCCCAGGGACCACAGGGAGGGTGCGTGCTCGTGATAAAACTGTTTAATTCAATTGGGCTGGGCCAGCAAAGACGAGCAGAATTGTCTCCCCTTCCCGGTGCGACCTCTAGAAAATGGCTCCCTCGTGAAAACACTCGTAGTGTAGAATGGCATGTTTGATGAGAGAGAAAAAGATAGTATCGGAAATGCTCCCTTGGTGAAGCGATATCTTGAGTATTGCGTATTTGTAGGGAATTAAAGAGCTCAGAATGGTGCTTGCAATCGCATAGTTTGGATTAAAAAGCAAGAACACGCTCAAGAATTAAAAAACTCTCCCTCTTTCTCCACCACCCTCCCACCCCTCTCTTTCTCCACATCAAATCTGGGTGAGGGGAGGTGTGCGTGTGTGTGTGTGTGTTGGGTTTCTATCTGGCCTAATCGCAATTTTCAATGGCGTATGGTGGCTCTACGAACAATCTGCTTCAGCTTTCCTACTATGCCCTAACCTGGGCCTATTGTCTGGAATGCTCTGCCTCATAACTGCAATAATAACCCAAAGCTGGACGCGTTTAGACAAGATCTATAAACGCCTCTCTTTACCAAATGCTACAAGCGACTCTTGATATGTGTACACTGCATTTGATGTTGCTGCTGATGGCAGGGATGTTTCAACTGAAAAACCGAAAATAACGAAATAAATATTTGTCATGGCGGACCCTGGTGGGGGTATATCAGCTGGCGTGTTTATAAAAAACAAAACAAAACAGTCTACATCAGATTGGATTTTTTTTTTACCTCTATGGACATTATCATCTAAATAAAATTGTATAACAATAAACCTTTGAAACTACGTACCACTTCACGCCAAGTAAGGAAATTCTACCGTGTATTTTGCTCTCGAGCTCCTCTTAACCTTTCTGCTCAGTCGAAATTACATGAACAGACACTGAGAATAGTTCTAATGACATTTACGGATTGATCAGATGATGTGTCGCCTGTTACGTCGCAGCAAGTAGTGGATTTGCATATACATGTATATCTACCATTGGAATACAATCAGGAATAAGCATCTAGGAGGACCAAATTAGTTTCATGAAATCTTACAATGGTTTAAAATATCATTCACAGCCATTTTTCCTCCAAGCGAAACTTTTCTGTGCATACTGGACATTTACGACACCACCCAACAGTGTTGCCAGCCTGATGAATTGGGCAAAAAACGAATTGCGCAAAAAACGAATTGCGCTCTTGCCGCTGGATAGTGGATCCCTCATTCTGGTCCTACACAATTCTGTATGGTTTGCGAAATTGTTTTCATTTCAATAGTTAACCACGTTATGTTTAGATGATTCGAAATCATCTCATGCTGTAATCTATTTATCCATCTGGTCATGTGTCACGACCCCCCTCAAGATTGGGGTTGCCGTTTTAACTAAATAAACATTTCAGAAACATCTTGGTTGAATTATAGTTTATTTATACATAACATTTACATTATATACACACAGAGCCCAAGCTCTCCCACAGCCACGTCCGCCACACAGAGCCCAAGCTCATCAAATCCGCCACACAGAGCCCAAGCTCATCAAATCCGCCACACAGAGCCCAAGCTCATCAAATCCGCCACACAGAGCCCAAGCTCATCAAATCCGCCACACAGAGCCCAAGCTCATCAAATCCGCCACACAGAATAAAACTGATATGCCACCCCCCACCAGACCCCAGCTCACGACTGGAGCCTAAAAGAAGAAAACCAACCATTTGCGTTTTGCAAATAACAAACATCATAAGCGAACATAAAACAAAATGACACCGACGACATCTCTTACCCTCCATAAGGGTTTCATGAATCATTCCAGTAACTGTATCTTGCAAGCATGTCATCTTTTATAGAAATAACAATGAATTTAACTCATGTACAGCACGATTTCCAACGTCTCTGCGTGGAAACCCGGACCCCAAGAAATGCTGACTAAAAGAAAACGCACTTGTCGAAAAAAAGCCATTTGCAGTAGGTGACATCATGCTTAGAGTGGATCAAACAAGGCCGTCTCCAATCTATTAAACCCATTCGCGACTTCAGTCTCCTGATGTTAGTTGACGATTTATCACGCGTTTTTCCAGGAAGTGGAAAGTATGCAAAGAGAGTGAATACAAAATTGCAACAAGTATTTTGCCGAAAGAATTATGCAACATTATTTTCAAAATTGATTCTTCGCCATCTGGCAATCAGGGGCTCTCCATATTTGATGCTATTTCATCAAAACTGACTGAATAATTTCCTCAACTATTATGCAAGCTTTACCGTTATCCCCTAGAAAATATTTATTATTCTCTTTTGAAGTAGCGCAACTATGTCTTCTACACTGACACACATGGTTAAAATCCACTCCGTACATATAGACCCATGCAATGTACATGAGGGGAATGCTGGGTGCTGATGAAACACGCGTTCGTAAGTAACGTTGCAGAAGAACAAACTTGGATGAATGATAAACGACATGGTCCGCACACGGGGCCGTGCAGCATTTCGAAGTTGTATTTTGTTTATTGCATTATCTATACATTGTCTGTCTCTTATCAAACTGGGAAGGGAAATAAATGTTCGTTGCTCTCCAAGGAATACTTGGCAAGTGGCGAAGGTACATCCCGTTACTGTCGTCCAGGTCAAACGCGCAACACTGCAAGGAACGCACAATGTAGAACCTCACATTTGAGATGTTACAGGTTTTATCGCATATCACTGTCAAAAGGTGCGCATGAAATACGTGTGGGTTCTATTGGGGGGAAAGCTCATTGTAAGACATACTCGCACTCACAGAACAAGTGCAAATTTGTTTAAATTGTTTCGATATTTCAGACGCCATCATTCTGCGCGCACACACACACACACACACATACACACATACACGCACCAGCATGGACACATACACACACACTTTCATACATACATACATGCGCGCGCGCGCACACACACACATACACACAGACGCACAAGCACGGACACATGCACACATACATTCATACATACACGGGCGCACACACACACTCACACACACAGGCACACACATACACACACACACATACATACTCGCATGCGCGCGCGAACACACTACATCTCTGCACACACCACTGGCACACATTAGTGCAGGATGACAAGGAGTACACCATAACTCACTATATCATTATGAAGTATAAGCGTTTACAACTCAAACTCATATATCTTCATAGTACATCATACCCTCGATAAAACGCTTCTCTTGACAAGAAGCATGCGAGATCCGCATCTCCATCCCATGGAACACACTGCTCGGCAGTCCAAGACCAAAGAGAGGAAGGAAGGCAGGACGTGGGAGAGAAAGAAACGATGCGATGGAGGAATTGACTCAAGGATCAGAGACCTAGAGAGGAAAACATGGTACAGCCTCAGCACCTCCATGATCGCTGCTGTCCGGGCATTCCGTGGGACGGGGTCAAACGCCCCCTGGGCATTCCTAAAAAGCAAGCCCCTCCCCGCCATGTCTCCACGTCCCTTTCTCACGGCACCGCGGACCGGCTTGGAACCGCTTTGAATCGCCGCTTCAAAGAGCACCGGCCGCACTGTGGTGCAGGCAGTGCTGTGTAACAATGAAATAACCTTGCCATTTGTCTGCACAATGAACGTTTCTTTTTATTTCACTTTGAAACTGTGCGTAGTATTCGATATACATGTTTTGATTGCTATACTTTTCGGCCAAATGTCAAAGATACTGTAGATACAAAGCGTGGTTGACTCCGTTCAGTACTCAGAGAACACTAAATGTCCGCAGTATGTACAAAAGCCGTGGTGTTTGGTCGTGCAATTCTGGTGGTGTTGCATTTTTTTTAATCACTGATGTGATGCAGGATGACCGGTGATTAAAAAATATATCGCCCTCAGCTCCCTGACATGTCTCAGTACAACTACGTCCACCGTGCAGTGTACCCCATCAAAGCGGGCTTTGTTTTTGTTTCTTTCGTTTGTTTTCTCAAACTTCGAGGCAGAAGCGAGGTAAGTTTCCAGTTAATTTCTCTGTGATATATACACTTCACTCAGATTCTCCCCTCGACCTGTGCATTGTGCGGTTCGACACAGGAGAAACTGCACGCTGTGTGTACACTCGTGCTCTGCACATCAGCACGTGCAGGCGTTTACTCTCTCTCTCTCTCTCTCTCTCTCGCCCCCCCTCTCTCTCTCTCTCTCTCTCTCTCTCTCTCTCTCTCTCTCTCCCCCCCCCCCCCCCTCTCTCTCTCTCTCTCTCTCTCTCTCTCTCTCTCTCTCTCCCCGGCAAAGGCTGTGGGGAGGCGGCGGGCGCCAGAGTTTCTTTGATTTTTCACTTTCTTGCCCCTCGCCTCTCGTTTTTGTGGTTTTCACTCCAGTGGCGAGCGTTTTCCCTGTGAAGTAGTCACTTGATCCCCAACCTGGCCCTTTGATGTGCCGGCCTGCCGGTATTCTTCATGACGCCCTGTGACGTCACATTCCCTTTGAAGTCCGCCGCCACTGAGGCTTGCCAAAATGGCGTCCGGATTCCGCAGCTCGGCAGGCAGGCTGGGATGAGGCCGGGACAGGATGTGAACTGGAAGAAGCGGCACCTGCCAGAGCAGACAAGGTGTGGGAGAGGAGCAGGAAGGGAAAGCCAGGGAACAGAGAGGTTAGGGGCATTCCCTCTTCTCCTCTGCCTCCACCCTCCCCCTTCCCCCCACCCTCAGTTCCATCCCCACCCTCAAACCTCCTTCACTCCCCTTTCCATCCTCCTCCCTCGCTCCCTCCTCCTCCTCCCCATCATGCTTTTGCCACCACAATTTCCTTTACCCCTCATGTCCTTCTCTCTTACCCCTGCCTCCTTCCCCACCCCCCACTCCCCTCAGAGCTTTGGCTACAACCTCCAAGACAACGCGCAAGTTTTACCCACGAGTGTCGCGTCACACCATGCTTTCCCTGTGCACCGCTCCACTGCTTGCTGTTGTGCAGAGAACGGTGCTCAACTCTCAGTGGAAATACAGCCAGTGAACTGGACGACGAGGGCAGGACTAGTTTCCCCTGTGCAGCCTGAATAACAGTGTTACAGGATGGCGTTAAACGTTCGCAAAAATGGTGAGAACAAAGATTTGGGGGGTTGTATAGTCTCATTTTGAAGAAAGTGAGGACTTTAATATATAAAAGCTTTCTTTTCTTTTAAAGTTTACTTCCAAAGCTTGTTGAATCTGTGACGATGTGAAAAGCTTCATTCATAACCTTACTGTTTTAAGCATTATAGAAAACGAGTAAAAAACATTTTTGGAATATCACGACAAAAGTTTTTTTTGATAAAAGTTCATCATTATACCTTTTTTGAAAACAAACAAAACTACATTATAGTACATATACACAATGTGACGATAATATTTTCTCAGGCTAGTGATTGTGTCGCACAAAAGTGTGTAATGATTTATATGTGTAAACATAAATAAAATTAATGTGGTACATTTTCTGCAAAAGTTCTAAGTACAAGAGCAATCTGTTCAGTAAAAATTTGCATCAAACACCCAATGTCCTACCCACAATTTTCATAATTAGAATGGATTCAGAATGCTCTCTCTCTCTCTCTCTCTCTCTCTCTCTCTGCGTCTGGGCTACACACACAGACAGACACGCACAGACGCAAAATAATTATATAATATTAACATTATTTGGTGCGTGCGTACGTGCGTGTGGGTGCGTGTGTAATTATTGTTATTACTACATCATATTCTACTAATCATAGCTCTGAAACGTTGCCTTAAAAAAGGAAGTTGTAGTAAGTGTTTAGCATTGGTTTAATTTGCTGTATCTCAAACCTGCAAAATGCGCAAGCCAAATGATGTAAAATTTATATTTAATTTTAAAAAACGATTAACTTAGTAATTCAAAGTAGTGTATCGACCAGTCCCAATATGCGTTTCCTGTTATGTATGATGCAT
>JAWQFJ010035377.1:20000-23694 GCA_034096865.1 Theodoxus fluviatilis | reverse complement strand
GAGAGAGAGAGAGAGAGAGAGAAGAGAGAGAGAAACTGAGAGAAAAGAGAGTGGGACAGAGAGAGAGAGAGAGAGAGAGAGAGAGAGAGAGAGAGAGAGAGAGAGAGAGAAAGAAAGACTGAGAGCGCCAGAGCGTGACACACACAGAGAGCGAGACAGACAGAGAGGGAGAGAGAGAGAGCGAGAGATAGATAGATAGATAGATAGATAGATAGAGAGAGAGAGAGAGAGAGAGAGAGAGAGAGAGAAAGAGATTATTTTAATGAAAGATTTGCCATAATCCTTTGACTGTTCTGGTCCGTAAGTGCATTGATTGTACTATTCCTTTGTTGTTGTATTTTGACATATTTTGACTCTATTTATAAATGATAATTCATTCCAATGACCTCGTTATGATATAGAATGTAGATTAGTAGTACTAATTCCGTGAAGGTAACGAATGGAAACAAATTCGGATATTTTAATTAGCACATCACAGCATGTACAAACGATATAATGGATTTGTAGCGATGCAAATGAAATCAGCAACCGCTTTCAATGCAAAGGGATCATATAGCATTGGTGAACTCTCCCACTATGCTCAGGGTAAGATTAGTAGGTCGTGGCGGCCCCAAATTCTTGAAATCTTTTTCTTGTTCTTGTTCTTGTTCTTCTTGTTCTTGTTCTTGTTCTTGTTCTTGTTCTTGTTTGTTCTTGTTCTTCTTCTTGTTCTTCTTCTTGTTCTTCTTCTTGTTCTTGTTCTTCTTCTTCTTCTTCTTCTTCTTCTTCTTGTTCTTCTTCTTCTTCTTCTTCTTCTTCTTCTTCTTCTTCTTCTTCTTCTTCTTCTTCTTCTTCTGTCCTTCTTTTTTCTCTTCTTCTTCTTCCTTCTTCTTATTCTTCTTCCTTCTTCTCTTCTCCTTCCTCCTCCTCTCTCCTCGTCCTCTCTCTCCTCCTCCTCCTCTCTCCTCCTCTTCTCTTCTTCTTCTTCTTCTTCTTCTTCTTCTTCTTCTTCTTCTTCTTCTTCTTCTTCTTCTTCTTCTTCTTCTTCTTCTTCTTCTTCTCTCGTCAAATTTCCCCGGAGTGTGTTTTCTGACTTGTGGCACTGTTCATCCAGTCAGAACTGGCGAGCACCGCTCAGCAGATTTCGATGTCTTTGACTCCTCTTCACGGCCGTCTGGGCACCCAGTTTCCGCAAGGATGTAGCTGGGTGAGAAATTACTTTCGTCAGCTGTGCGAGGAGATGTGCAATCATTTGATATGTCGCTCCTGTTGTCTCTCCAAACAGGCGAACCACCATAACCTTACAAGTCCGCCGACGCAGATTCCTCTGCCCCGACTGCAGACAATGGCCTTCTCCTCAAAACAACATCGTGGCCTCTCGCCTGGCATCTCCGCCGCGAGAGTTTTTTGGGTCGGAGCCACAGTCGTCCGAAAGAGATTCTTCCCCAAAGGGATGACGTGTGCATGGACCTAAATTAAAACCTCCTCAGTTTGATTGGAAACACGGCTACGAGTACGTGTACTATTGTGCTCCAACAGAATTAAAGGGGGTGGGGGGGGGGGGGGGGGGGGGGGGGGGAGGGAGGGGAGGCTGGAGCGGGGTTGGGTTGGGGGAGAGGGTGGCAGTGTGATCTGCATTTTCAGACAAGCCAATCCTTCGCGATTGACATTCAGATATACTATTTAGTGAGGAGAACTTACGGTCCCGATACTAATAAAATACATAAGGCCAGAAAAATACATGCATATTTGAGTACGGTACTATTATAAACTAACGCGCTAATGCCATGCAATTTTCATCATCATTCGATATGTGACACAACGGCTGAACTACATCGAAGGAAAAAGTAACTTACAAACTTTGGGTGTGCGCATGAACAAGCTCTGAAAATCGACAGATGGAAATCAAGCAGATGCATAATAGTTTGCGTCAGAATATTATTGTTCATGCTTGGACGCGCACGCACGGAGGGTAGAATAGCACTGACACGCAAGCCGTTACTAATGTCTCATTGTCCCGGTAGACTCAGATGTTTTTTTGTATGGGGCGACACGCGACTGCTGAATAGCTTCTTTGACCTGGATCATTTATTGAATTGGGACGGGGGAAAATAGGAGAGAGAGAATATATGTGCATATATATATATATATATATATATATATATATATATATATATATATATATATATATATATATATATCACACCAGCAGTCATGAATTACAGTGTTGCAGTGAATGGAGACAGGATGGTACATAGAAGCACATTTGAGCTCGCGTGATACAGAGAGGAACTGTTCCGGATCGTTTGAAATCAGTTTGCCAAAATATCGTGAGGCTCTTTCTTTCAGTCCTTTATCTGTTGTGCCCCGCTCGTTCTCAGTTTAAACACTGGCTTATCTAGAGGACTCTAATACCGCGCAATCAGTGTCCAGACACCAAAGTCGGTCACATGATATCTACATGTATTTCAGGCCCCGAGAGCAGCATGATATCTACATGTATTTCAGGCCCCGAGAGCAGCATGATATCTACATGTATTTCAGGCCCCGAGAGCAGCATGATATCTACATGTATTTCAGGCCCCGAGAGCAGCATGATATCTACATGTATTTCAGGCCCCGAGAGCAGCATGATATCTACATGTATTTCAGGCCCCGAGAGCAGCATGATATCTACATGTATTTCAGGCCCCGAGAGCAGCATGATATCTACATGTATTTCAGGCCCCGAGAGCAGCACTTTTATCCGCTGTAATCGATCACACGTGTAAGCTAATGTCCGCCATTAAAAAAATTCAGTTCGAATGCAATACGCTCATTTTAAGAATTACTGTCGCTCATACAAAGAAATCATAACCGAATGGCAGTATTAATTTGGCAAAACTCTACGTAGAATACATAAATGATTTGTTTAAATCGCCACATTATTGATTATTCAAATCAAAATTTTGGTTACTGAATAATTCGGTACACTGGCATCCGTTGAACTCGGTCGCGTTCACAAAAACAAATACTTTCAATAAGAAACAAACACACGACAAACACCAAAAACAAATACTTTGGAGACTCCTTTGAACGAGAGTCCGCAAGACAGATAATCAGAAGGGAGATGTCCAGATAACACGGCTCAAAATATAAGTTGAAGTCACTGCCAGACATAAAAATGCTGCGCGCGAGGCTTTAAATAGATGTCAAATGATCGAATGCTGTGCCTTAAAACAGTTTCTCAACTTCCTCGTATTGCAGTGAATAAATCGTTCACGTGACCACAACAAACACTTTCGCGACTCCATCGAAAGAGAGTCCGCCAACACAGATAATCACAGCGGAGGTGTATGTTCACGTGTAGGCCCGACATAACAACGCCGTGTGCGGAGCCTGAAACAGATGTCATGTGACCAAATTTAGTGTCTCGACACTGAGTGCGCTGCATTAGTGTGCTCTAATCAAGCACCGGCTTAACGTCCGTCCACTGAGTGGAGATGTGCCTACATATCTACCTGCTTAACGTCCGTCCACTGAGTGGAGATGTGCCTACATATCTACCTGCTTAGCGTCCGTCCATTCAGTGGAGATGTGCCTACATATCTACCTGCTTAGCGTCCGTCCATTCAGTGGAGATGTGCCTACATATCTACCTGCTTAGCGTCCGTCCACTGAGTGGAGATGTGCCTACATATCTACCTGCTTAACGTCCGTCCACTCAGTGGAGATG
>JAWQFJ010035377.1:10000-15000 GCA_034096865.1 Theodoxus fluviatilis | reverse complement strand
CGGAGCACTTTTCCGAGAGTAATTGCGATGGCGCAAACATTTGCACTTCACAAACACACATTTCAGAGATTTGGAACAATACAAACACCAGGAGATATTAAAAAAGTAAATGCAACAATGTTTGACGTTCACAAACGTTGATTTGAGCTATTCGAAAGAGCAACATAGCCTTCCAAAACTCGATTACAGGAATGTGAAATCCCTCTGTTAACATGTGCATAACATCACTGTGGAATCCGAAAGCAAAGTCTTTCATCACGAACCAGATGAGTCACAGTGAATGACCAGAGGCCTTTAATCGTTAATATCTTCCTCGTCACTCTAAAAACTATCGCGTTTGCTCACTTTATTTAAATTTCTCATTGCCTCAATCCTCTTCACACCAAAATTGCATTTTTCAAGTTAAATCATGACGTAATTTCAGATCATTTGTTTGATTGATGCACTGTGTCCTTTGCATAACTTTTCTTGTTCACTCTTTCCAGGTGACGTCATGGCGGAGAACTCAGACAGAGAGATGTTACAACTTGTTCAGAACTGGACAAATATGAGAATTGATGCATAATAAATCAAATCGTAAAAGATGTTATATTAAAGAAATCAACGCGTGCAAACATCTACTTTGATCATTTGTGTACATAATTCAAAGATTCGGGCTCTGAAACTAACCCCCCACCCCCACCCCACCCCACCCTTCTCTCTCTCTCTCTCTCTCTCTCTCTCTCTCTCTCTCTCTCTCTCTCTCAACATGAGAAACAGGATGAAGACAAATATGTTTGTACCATGCCCACCCATCACTCCTAATCCTCGTTCTATTCCTGCGCCATATCTCATCCAACGACACGTAACTCGTGCACCTTCTCATCACCCGCCTCTACAAAACAACACCCTGGACTCGATTTTGAAGGGACAGCGCCTTTTCCTCCCCCTCTTGTCTCCCCTCACTCCTCTCCACAATTCCTTGTGCTCTCAAACGTGAACAAAGCACACACACTCATGCACACTCATACACAGCACACAAAGAAAACATACAGAGAGCACAAACAGAACAGAGAGCACAAACAGAACAGAGAGCACAAATAGAACAGAGAGAGAGAGAGAGAGAGAGATGAGAGAGAAGCAGGCAGGCAGGCGGACGGTCGGACGGACGGACGGACGAACAGGCAGGCAGGCAGACGGACAGACAGACAGAGAGACAGACAGACAGACAGACAGACAGACGGGCAAACAGGCAGTGTGGCAGGCACGCAGACAGACAGACGGATAGACAGAGAGAGACAAAGCACAAAGACAATAACAGACAGACGGATACACACACAAAGACAGAGATAAACAGGCAAACAGATACACACGAGCGCGCGCGCACGCACACACACACACACACACACACACACACACCCACGCGCGCACACACACACACACACAGACACACACACACACACACACACAGACACATACACACACTCAGCGGTACAGACATACACACACCAAAGACTATTATTACAAAGACAGATCATGACGAGTTTTTGCTATATAAAAAGTACAAGACGCTCGGAAACGCAGCGCACCAAGCGTCAAGCAACACGGGTGAATCAAGGGAAGTAATCACACCGCTTAGCAACATGTAAATATTGCCTGTTTATCGACGCGTTTCTGATGGTGTAATGTGTAATAAAAACCGCTGGTGCTGAACCTCCAGGTTTTGGAGAAGAAAAAAAGAAGATCGGGTTCGAACCCCCAGCCTCCGAGAAAAGAGGAGGAAAAAACGCACACACACACAAACACAAAAAACCAGGTGGGTTCGAACCCACAACCCCTCGAAAAAAAGTTTCAGTGCAGAATCGAACCTGGTCATGCATGACCAAGAGCCCAATGCTCTACCAACTGTGCCATTGTAAACTTGTAGGTATGTGAAGCATTTATAACGACCTTGTCATAAACCCTCGTGGTTCGTATTTTGCACTGTAAATTGTAGAAAAATGGATGATAGCATGAACTGTTTGGTATTTCATACGGATCTAACCCATCAACGTCAATATTCTTTTCGTAGTATCGCATTTTGGCGCCTGCTGGTAGAGGTTCAACATATATCGAAGCGTTTTGCTGAAGTAGGAAAGATAACTCGGTTTGACTCGATGTCATTACGCTGAAATGGTCGTTGTCCCCAACATTTCCGGGTCAGGGATTGATTAAATCATCATATTTTTGTGACACTGAGACCAGACCATCAAAACAATTAGCACTAGGCCTTGAATCAAATCGTCGTACGAGATCTTACGTTGACTGCAAATGTACAACAGTGCCGCGTGATTGTGTCGACATTCAGTTAGTTCGCTGGGCCCCTATTCACAACGGCGATTTATCTTTTTAACACTCGATTACCCCTATCCCCGCGTTATCTTGATCGGTTAGATAAGGTACGCTCGTCAGAGGATCCTAGGTTGCGCTTTGCTATATATACTGCTTTCTTTGTCGTCTCTTCGATTCTCTTAGATCGTAGATGACGTCATGAGATTACGTCAAAGCGGAACAGGCAGTTGGAATCGTCTGAGTTTAGAGACAAGGGTAGTGAATTAGGCAGTACAGTAGTCGCCGCTTATTAAAAACACATTGGGACCGAACAAAAGTGTTTTTAATAAGCGGCGTTTTTATTAACCGTTTGCTTGTTGAACATGTCCATCAGTAACGAAGTAAATCCGGACCTTACCAACTGTATTTAAAAAACGGCTGTTTTTATTAACCGCGTGTTTTATAAGCGGCGACTACTGTATTGCCTTTCTTACTTACATTCAGCCCTTGAGGCAAAATATTCAAATGTGGTAAGAGTGAGAGAGAGAGAGAGAGAGAGAGAGAGAGAGAGAGAGAGAGAGACAGAGACAGAGAGAGAGAGACAGAGAGAGAGAGAGAGAGAGAGAGAGAGACAGAGAGAGAGAGAGAGAGAGACAGAGAGAGAGAGACAGAGAGAGAGACACAGAGAGAGACAGAGAGAGTGAGAGAGAGGGGGGGGGGGGGGGGGGAGCTGGGAAAAGGGGAGGAAGGGAAGAGAGAATGAGAGTAAGAGGGTGGGTGGGAGAGAGAGAGAGAGAGAGAGAGAGAGAGAGAGAGAGAGAGAGAGAGAGAGAGACAGAGAGAGAGTCAGAGAGAGAGACAGAGAGAGAGTGAGAGTAGCCATAAGTACTGATCAAAAGATCAGATAAAGGCCTTGCGGCCTAAGACATCTGAGGACATATCTATCTAAATCATTCTCTGTCCTCGCAAATGACGTCACGAATTCTATTCTATTCTATTCTATTCACCCTCCTTCAAAAATCTCCTCGCAAATGACGTCACGTTATACGACGTCAAATGATCACGTCACAAATTTTGCAAAATGGAGTCTGTTGAATCGTTTTCAATGAAACACCAAAATGTAAAAAAGTCACTTTCTTTTCAAACCTCGATTCTGAAAATTTGATAATATTGAATGGGACCTAACTTCCAGTCAGTGTGCAAAATCTCAAGGAAATCCGTCCAGTAGTTTTTGAGATATAGGCCGTGGAGACGGGACAGACAGACACACAGACACACACACACACACACACACAGAGACAGACTAATAAAGTCTGTAGGACCTCCAGTAAACCTGGAGGGATAAAATGATTTGCTGCAATAATTGGGGTGTTTTGGCTTTGTTTTTTGTAGCAGGCGTTGTGAAATCAAACTCGCAACATAGGCAACATGGTGTTGATGACTGGGAACGATCTAATTTTCATTATTATGATTATTTTTAAATTTGGTTAGTTATTCAAACAATCATGACTAATGATATTGAGGTCTGTGGTGTAATGTTGGTGACTGATGTGGCTGTTGCAGCAGAATGCTGAATCAAACAATGTATTTGTTCTTCTTGACTCATTAGAAAGCAGTGTTAAAATGTCATACATTGTTCAGTCAACAACCATGTTCAACCCACTTTTCCTTAATCATTAGTGGGTTGAACATGGTTGTTGACTAAACAATGCGTGACTTTTTAACACTGCTCACGATCTCTCAGTTAAAAAGTGTATGTGAAACTCAAACACACGCATTTCAGAAAATGTAAGTGGACTCAAAATCAGTAAATGGTAAGTTCTGAAGATATTATTTAATTTTTTAATAGTCATAAACTTATTATAATGATTGCAGTAATAATAATAAGAATAATAAGAAGAAGCTATCAGATGCAATCATCTACCTGATAAGTGGATTTGCCACTCTCTTTGATAGAAGGAATGGAAAACAAATCTGTATCAATATAATGATGAAAGCAGGCAGTGTCACATTTTGAAGATTCTTTTATTGCAAGAATTGATGGACTGGACATTTTGAATGGTTACAGTAATCATTCCCTGAGAGAGAAAAAAAAAACCCACCTTTGATTGCCTTTCTGAGTTTCTCTAGCTATGCTATTGACTGATCAGCTTAGGGAGCACGCCTCTAAACAGATGGATGTTCAACTGTCAGCATCCCATGCAAACAATGATCATAACAACCATAAACTATCATTCAAACAAGAAATGGTTCTCTGGCCATTACCATAAGAAAACAACTTCCATAGAATGTGTCAGACTCCTGGGTCAAACAGTCTCACACAAAATTGCCAACAAACTTTTATTCTAGTAGTGCACGTCAATTGAGATGGCCCAAATAATGAAAAGGATAATCACATTGCAAAGGCAATTACACATCATCGCCATGGAAAGCTGCAGGTTTTTTTATCCAATCATTTCGGAGAAAAACATCAAGTTTCAAGCTGTTCAGATTCATGCCTCCACACCAGTGAGTCACGGTTACTGAACTGCTACTTGTACAAACAGAACTTGATGTCTGCACATTTTCTACCTGCAGAATTTCTTACGTCTGATCCAAACTGTTTCTAGGAAAGGACAACTTTCTGAGTCAAGGTCCAGAAATACCAAATGACATGAAATGGCAGTATTGTTGTGACCACAACAACCTATGCAATACTGAATCAAAAAATC
>JAWQFJ010035377.1:0-5000 GCA_034096865.1 Theodoxus fluviatilis | reverse complement strand
GGGTAAGAAGAGACTCACCGCGACTCCTCCCGCCATTTGGAAATGGCGAATAACTGTAGAAATAATGACTTGCTCCTGTTCTTTCCGGTTCTTGTGATTTTGCAGTCAATCACCTTCCATAACCTACGAAGGATGATAGACTGTAAAACTTCATTCGTACATTCCTTCCTTTCTTCCTTCCTGAGAACGGAGTTGCTGCTTGTAATAAATTGTTAAATTTACCTGTATGAAATTCTGGGTGGTTGTGGTCGACAGAGAGCCGCATGTAATGCGAAACCGGTGCAGACGTTGGACAGAGGTTTAGGGTTAGACTCTTAACCTGGCATTTGCGGTATAAGTAGCATCTACAAATGCAAATGTGCACTTCGTCACATCCCCTGCGGTCAAAAAGGAAAACTGTGGAATTAAAATTGAAAAAAAGGCGATTTGAAATTGAAAGTTAAAATAAAGTTCAACGTTGAAATTGAAAGCAAAATATTTATGCAGACGAGATTCTTTAGACGTTTGTTTCATTGACGGTTTTGGCAATGCCTCTGCTTTCTCCAGGGCGGATGAAGTGAAAGGTTGAGCACACAGCTCTACAATGAGTACAAAGCGCCAATTTTTATCTTATTCCACAGCAGAAAATTTGAATGTACCAACAGAAAACCATTTCGCTCCAGCACTGCGACTTTAACACGTGAAGACATTTGACGTAATTGCCCTCTCAAATTGTGAATAACTTACATCTGTTAGTTAAATACTAACTACCAGGACGCTGCGCTGTTTGAGATAATCAAATACTTCAGTATTCATCTATTCCTAGGCACTCAGCTTTGGCAAGCAAGCACATTGCATGAAGCAGAATGGTACCGGAGTTGGCGTCTCTAGCTTCCCGAGTTCGTGAGTCCGTTTTGTCATGGGAGTTCTATCGACACCGCCCTTCGGCTCTCTTCGGAGATCCTCGGCTCCTGACGTCAGCCTGCGCAATCAAGTACGTATTACTTCGGTTGACAAGATGGACTTTGCACGTGGGCTCATGGTAAGAAGTCATAAGCTGCTACAATCTATCGTTGCATTGACCTAACTTCGACTGACAAGACGGATCATGTACGCGCATTTACCTCATCCTCAGTTTCATTTCCCTCCCCTTAGCACCTCCCACTTCGTCTTTTCTGTGTTCTCGAGCTGTGCAAACACGCAATCAAAAGTCAATGTTCGTTGAGTTAGGTTCAAATGTTGTTCACTGTGCATATTTCGATGGACTTCTCTGCTTCGATCGCAGCGATAACAAGCAAAATATATTACTGTTCGAATACTTTCGTTGTTGAAATTCACAAATAAGGATGGTCAAAGTCAGAAAAGAATTGCATGGTTCGCTTTTTCTTATGACCACAACGCAGGATATCACATAACTCAAGATAATGCGGCTTCCAAAGAGATCTATTAGTAGCATGTCATATAACTCTATGGCAAGCGAGGTTGACGTCGTGTACCGAGCCGAGGCGAAGAGCGGAGACTCTCCCTGCGTTCCGTTGCACTCTGCTTCATCTCTGCTACGATGTAGCAGCCTTAGGAGTTTTGATTGGTTGGTATTATTTAATAACTTTAAAAGCGCATTATCATCAAAAGTATAAGGTTTTTGAGGCTCTCTTTGAATACACGAATCCCATAAATTATTTACCACTCACATGTATCCCTCTTGATCGAAGAACCGATTTCAGAAACATTAGGGTCGAAAATCATTCATGCACAATCTTTGGTGACGTTTCACCCAGTGGCAGAGGTCAACTTCCTGTCAAGGTCGCGCAGCAGCTAGAGCATCTCAGAACGCGCTCTAACTGCTTCACACTTGCTGTGCCTAGCAACGATGAAACTACAGAACCCGTAGCCGCATTTGATTGGCTCATACTAAACAGAACTAATTGGAAGTCACTCCACGGACTTGCACGGTAAACATGCTTCGAATCATGAAGTTTACATACCATAGACGTGGCAAACGTGCCGATTGCTTTCAATTTTCGAAGAAATGAATGTTTTCGTGCTCTCATCACCATGGCAGAGTGAATTGTATGTCTTGGTTTGATATATGTAGTAAACGTCGGCATTTATACCCATGCGTGTAACGACGTAGCAGACGACACACGTTTTGGGATTCCCTTGACCTTCCTCTATGACTGGTGATGGTTATCTCCCTTTTGTTATTAATGGATTTTCGACCCTAATGCTTTTATAAAGTTGTCTATTCGATCAAGAGGGATATAATTGAATGTGAAATCATTTTGGGGATTCATGTATCCAAAAAGGCCTCCAAAACCCTATACTTTTAATGGTAACGTGCTTTTTAAGTAATTAAAGAAACCGACCAATCGAAACTCCTGAGCCTGCTACATCGTAGCAGAGATAAAGCAGAGTGCAACGGAAAGCAGAATATAATTCCCTTTGCAAAGCGGATCCCGGGCAAGCGGGCTGAAAAACCAAGAATTGCTGCAAAGACATTTTGAGATATAATTATAGGTCAAAAGATTTTTCTCTGCTCTACCCGACCTCACTGGATGGATGCACAGATTTCGTGACAGCTGCCATTGATTTAATAATTTTCAAGTGTAATAACATAATCTAAATGTTTGTATTATGATAGCAATTATATCATTCGTGTCATTGTTATGTATAATCATTTCATTTTCATTCTAATTGTTTAGTGTAGCATAATCAAGTCATTTCCCACAATATTTGAATATATGTGTTCTCTGCGAATACATGATGTGTTTGGAAATACCTTTATTTACTTTGTGACGTCAAGTTTGAAAATCAAATAAATTTTCACTTATCTAATCCGAGGTTGACAACCTCTAAAAACCGTAAATACATGTTATCATACACTCGTTATTAAATGTAGAACAGCGTCGACGGATGTGCGATTGATACAACATGCGTTTGCCTTGTGTGTGTGTGTGTGTGTGTGTGTGTGTGTGCGTGCGTGCGTGTGTGTGCGTACGTGCGTATGTGCGTGCGTTTGTGCGTGTGTGTCTGCCTGTATCTCTCTCAGTGTCTTTGTATCTCTGACTGTTTCAGTCTCAGTCTCTCTCTGTCTCTCTCTCTCTCTCTGTCTCTCTCTCTCTCTCTCTCTCTCTCTCTCTCTCTCTCTCTCTCTCTCTCTCTCTTTCTCTCTCTCTCTCTCCCGTTTCTCTCCCAGATCTTCCCTTTTTTATGTCTATAGCTCTTTAATGCGGCATCGAGCAGTTGACCTGGCGAATTAGATATTGACGGTCAGGAGTTACTCCCCCTACTTCCTCCCTTTGATCCTGTCCGGCGGCGGCTTTGAAGTCCCCTGTTTGCAGTGTTCGCCTTGGTTGATACACTTCGCCCTCCGACGGCCGGCCCGTGGGCCGCCAGTTTGTTTTATCCCCATGTTCAATAATCTGCGCGGGACGACCCATAATTCCTCACTGGCAGAGGCGTCTTGCCCGTTTCCGGTCAAGAGTGGCACGTTTGGCTACCTCTCTGCCAGCGTCGATGAGCTGCAAGCCAAGAGTGCCGTGCTGTATTGAGTGCTGTTAATGAGGAGCGCAGGGCTCAATCCCTTCTGTGGTGAAGGACGCCATAGTTATCATTGATCTAAAGTAGACAGGGCATTGGTCCTCAGGGTTTCAGCGCCTTGAGTGAGGGGCACTGAGCTCTGTAGCTTGAGAGATGAGTGCTCCTTATATACCATGAGCGGCGCTGACATCACCAATCTCTTTTATCGCAGCATTGAATGTTAAACTTTTGAGAAGTAAAGAATTCATGGTTTAACATTAAGAAATTGTTGAGTTGCATCATTTAGGTGGATTCTCTCAGTACTGCAATGTTTCAGT
This sequence comes from Theodoxus fluviatilis, assembly GCA_034096865.1. NCBI lineage: Eukaryota > Metazoa > Mollusca > Gastropoda > Cycloneritida > Neritidae > Theodoxus > Theodoxus fluviatilis. The sequence goes on along the minus strand of JAWQFJ010035377.1, from coordinate 1,164 downwards.
GCAGTGCAGACCAGTTGGTCAAGAGAGATAATGTCTCATTTAAAATCAGTTTATGGAACTCTGCACCAAAGCTCCATCCTTGTTTCCTGTATCATGAGGGAGAGAGAGAGAGAGAGAGAGAGAGAGAGAGAGAGAGAGAGAGAGACGGACGGACGGGCGGACGGACAGACAGACAGAAAGACAGACAGAGACGGACGGACGGACGGACGGTCGGACGGACGGACAGAGAGAGAGAGAGAGAGAGAGAGAGAGAGAGAGAGAGAGAGAGAGAGAGAGAGAGAGAGAGAGAGAGAGAGAGAGAGAGAGAGAGAGAGAGAGTTGCCAAATGTAAAATAGTGCGCCGGATATTACAGAAGTCTCTATCTTCTGTTTGCGTACTACTTGTCTCAGAAAATTGTATACATAATCTATCTCGGTTTCTCCGTCCGTCCGTTCGTCCATACGTCCGTCCGTCTGTCTCCCCCTCTCTTTCTCTCTCCCTCATCTCTCTCTCTTTCTTTTCTCTCTCTCTCTCTCTCTCTCTCTCTCTCTCTCTCTCTCACACACACACACACACACACACACACATACACGCGCGCGCACGTACCCATTCGCACACAACATGCACACATGCGCGCGCGCGCACACACTTTCACGCATGCGACCGTGTGCACAGAGATGAACATTATAGCATCATCAGCTGATGTTTAATATCTCACATACATGTATTTTCTCAGCAATCAACACGTAAGGCGTTTCTCTGAAATGGATTTCCTATTTCTTTATGTGGCCGGGTGTAGTGAAGCCCAAAGTTTTACTCTCTCTCTCTCTCTCTCTCTCTCTCTCTCTCTCTCTCTCTCTCTCTCTCTCTCTCTCTCTCTCCCTCTCTCTCTCTCCTTTTCTCTTTCTCTCTCTCTCTCTCGCCCTCTCTCTCTCCTCCCCCTCCCCCCCCCCTCCTCCCTTTTGCCTTGTCAAAGCGCTGGCCCAAGCCAAGCACTGTCAGCATGTTTCTCCTCTCCCCCTCCCTGTATCCCTGTATCATGTATCCTGCGTCTCAGACGGCCATGTTCTATATCTGTTGTAAGACCAGCCTACTATGTATCTTATCAGCCTGGGAGGGTCCCAGTGCGCCTCCCCTTATCTGTTTGTTAATTGAACTTGACATGTGACTTCGGACAGCTCCCC
>JAWQFJ010035373.1:7500-25532 GCA_034096865.1 Theodoxus fluviatilis | reverse complement strand
TCACTCTATCCCCACCACTGCTACCAAAGCCTTCACTCTATCCCCACCACTGCTACCAAAGCCTTCACTCTATCCCCACCACTGCTACCAAAGCCTTCACTCTATCCCCACCATTGCTACCAAAGCCTTCACTCTATCCCCACCACTGCTACCAAAGCCTTCACTCTATCCCCACCATTGCTACCAAAGCCTTCACTCTATCCCCACCACTGCTACCAAAGCCTTCACTCTATCCCCACCATTGCTACCAAAGCCTTCACTCTATCCCCACCATTGCTACCAAAGCCTTCACTCTATCCCCACCATTGCTACCAAAGCCTTCACTCTATCCCCACCATTGCTACCAAAGCCTTCACTCTATCCCCACCATTGCTACAAAAACAAGACGACACTTGCAATCTGGCATTGCTACAACCAAAAAATAGAGACAGAAAAAGAACACTGGCGGTCTTCCAAACACTCTTCACACTTCAAAATGTTTACCAGAACCTTTCTGATATTTGGATTGGGTCACTTTAGCACTTGTGATCTGTAGATACAAAACCGTTTGTTGATGTATATGTCAGAAGCTGTGCTGCTGTTTCATATATATCTATTGTATTGAATGCAGATAACTGAGGAATGCATACCCATTCGATTGTGAAATGGGCACGATCCACAAAGTAACAGCAGAAATCATAAAATTTAGATTGAAACCATGCTACATTAAAAAAAACAAGAAGGGCAAAGCCCATACGACTCACATGCTTGACCTTGACCTTTATATGACCTTGACCTTCAGGTGACCTTCAAGGTCAAGGTCAAACAACTAAACCTACCAATGACATCATACACTAAGAAATGCTTTACACATTTTTCCTACCAAAATACATGTGAACTTGACCCAAGGTCAAGGTCATCCAAGGTCATGCAACACAAAGCTGTTAATTCAAGACATAGGAAGCACAATGGTGCTTATTGGCACTTTCTACCATGAGATATAGTCACTTTTAGTGGTTCACTACCCCATTTTGGTCACATTTCATAAGGGTCAAAGTGACCTTGACCTTGATGATATGTGACCAAATGTGTCTCATGATGAAAGTATAACATGTGCCCCACATAATTATTAAGTTTGAAACAGTTATCTTCCATAGTTCAGGGTCAAGGTCACTTCAAAATATGTATACAATCCAACTTTGAAGAGCTCCTGTGACCTTGACCTTGAAGCAAGGTCAACCAAACTCGTATCAAAAGATAGGGCTTGCTTTGACCTATATACCACTTGTAGCTAAGGTCGCCATTCTCAATAACGTGGGAGAAAATTGGGAAAATGTGAAAAATGACTGTTTTTGAGACCACATTTATGGCTCCTGTGACCTTGACCTTGAAGCAAGGTCAAGTCACTATGTATGTTTTTTGAGGCCTTGTCATCATACACCATCATGCCACATTTGGTGTTGATAGACTTAATAGTCTCCGAGAAAAATCCAACGTTTAAGTTTTTTACGGACGGACGCCCGGACGGACGGACGACACGGCTCAGTACATAGACTCACTTTTGCTTCGCATGTGAGTCAAAAAAACTACACAAGATTCATTGAAAACATCTCAGCTGAGAAGTAGCAGCAGCAGCAGTTTTAACTAGTCAAGTGTGCTCAAAGCAAAGCCAACAACAAAAAGAAGAGGTGATGAATACAGCGATTCTCCACTGACATGGGCATCCTGCCTTGTTGCTCTCCTTTACTGATGAAAGCCAACTTTCCACAAACTGTTGTGATTGTGGGAAACTGATTAGTGGGCATAGATACCACCCAATATTTGGTGAAAACACCTGTTTAAACGAATCCTATGACATTGGGGAAAAAAACTTGTTAAAACCTTTGAGTTTCAATCAAGGTGTGAAAAAATATGATGACATCAATGGCTCACTCCATTGGCTAATTTTCCTCTACATTCCATGTTCTGGGCCATGAAATGTACACATTTCACAGTTTACCCATGGTACGTACACATTCCGTGACCTTATGCTGTGCAATGTACACGCTCAGTGGCTAGCCCAATGAATGTACATTCCACAGTTTGAGCTGTGGAAAATGTCCAGTTATCCACATTCAATACAACATATTACTAGTCAGAAAAGACTTATGACAAAAGCTAACAGTGCTTCACCTACATGCGGTGGTTTTTCACAAACTTTGTTCTCAAATGCAACACAGGCGTTGATACAAGTGCCTTGATGAGTCCAGTCAAGATAAGCATAACAGCCATGGCTGTACTCAGCAGCCAACACCCTGTAGGTAATGTACACATCCACTGACTCCTTTGATTATCACTTCTCATTTTATGTACAACTTCCAGTCACCAGAATTCAAGATTAAAAGAAAAAAGAAGGGGGGAAAAAACAACCAACCTCCCATAATATCAGAGCAGGAAGAAACAGTTTTTCCCATGTCGTATTTATAAAACAACCTAGAGAGCTCATTTTAATTTGCCGTTTTAAACGGATATTTTCTTCAAGAATTACATACATACAATTTTATTACAACAAAAGTTGGCATAGAAACGAGAGCTGGAAATTGGCATGATTGACGACCCCAGAACTTCACAACCATTATGCAGTGGGGTCCTTAAGAAAGATGTGCACAGCTGAGTCACATCACAAGAAACTTTGTCAGAACATTGCACAGATAACAATGAATTTAAAACTGCCATTAGGGCATTGCACTTTCCTTGTGGTCCACCCACTGCATCACATTGCTTTCACAGTATCACCTGGAGAAAAGTCACACCCTGGTTCCAGCTTGTCCTGGCAGCAGCTCCACGTCAAAGTGGACCATTTGCACCCGGAAGTCAGTGAGCATCAGTCTCATGTATCCAGAAACAAAATGTAGTACATGCATCAAACACAGACAAAACACCAAGATTGACTCACACTGAAAACTGAACTTCACAAAGCGTCTGCCTATGTCTTGAATAAATATGTGCAGGGAAAAACAGGAATAGAGCATGCCATTTAAAAGGAGTACTCAAACAGTAGAAGTGAAAAAAATCTTTAAGCAGATTTTATTCAGCCAGTTGTTGTTGAGAATAATATCACACAAAACTGCCAAAACTAAAGATCACAGACAACAGAAACCAGAGGAAATCACACAGACATGGTAAAGTTTTTCTGAAAAAAGGCAAGAAATGTGATTCGACCCACGAAGCAAGGCAGGCATTACACAGGTGCACACACCTTCACTTGTCAATGAGAAAGCATGCATACTGCTTCGGTGCCGCTGCTGACAGTGCAGTCTACACAACTGGCTCTTTGGGGAGGTAGAGGTCCATATTTGGAATATCTTTGGCACTACCGCACACAAGACAAACTGTTAAAATTAAAAAACAAACAACAAAAAACACCTGCAAGGCAGTCTGTCAAAGTAAAGGCACTGTGCATGAAAGATGGGCACTTAAAGCCGCTACCACAGATCAACATCACAACACCTGCAGGTCAACAAGCAGAACTATGGAGTACACTTGGGCAACTGCAGACTTTGCATGAACCTTCAATCCCTACCAGGCAAGCTTCTTTCTTCGCAGAGGGAAAAGTACTCTCCCTGTGCAGAGAGTGGCTACCGTCAGAGACCTGAGGCTCACCAGGGGTCTACAATATTGGTCAAAATAGCTGACACTGCATTTTTCTCCTTGCTGTGTTCTTCCTCCTCATGACACAAACTATTCAAGGAAATCTTTCAGTCTCTGTCCACTGGCTTCCAATGCCACTCTAGAAAGAATGCAAACTGAAGACAACGTATCCTGTGTCCTCAAATTTACTCCTGAAGATTTGCAGCAGTGCTGTCATCTTCAGCACTGATGATTTCTGAAGCAGCATAGGTTGGGAAGTTGGTGAGGAGTTCTCAAAGATTAGAAATTGAATTATGCAGAGACTTTGAAAGGAAGCCCCAATAAAAATATGCATTTCTGCAGAAATGTGTATTATATGAGTTATTATGAGCTTGAAATCTCAGAGAAAAGCACAGTATTTTAAATAGATGTCCATTATGCCGATTCCTAAATGGAATCTGCATGTACAAGGTAATCAGCTAATATTTCTTTGGTATCACAAGATTCTGCAGCATAACATGCAAGGGAATTTACTCATCACACAGTGTCTGACAGCAGTGGTCCATCTCTTCCCATCTCACTAGGGACTCATCCCATCATCTGCACTGCTGACACATGAATGAGCATCCCAGGCTTATGTATTGAGAATCCAGTCTACCTTTGTTACACTCTGCTATTTTCTGCTTTGTATGGAGAGCGACGATAATACACATGCATGTTCTAACACATTGGATTTTTTAATCTTGTGGGGGAAAAGCACATTTCTGTACAAACTGTTTATCAATGACAATACCATGCTGGAAACTCATGTTGCTTTAAAAATGATCTCCATTCCTGTTTTATTCACAGGAATTCTAAATTGAAGCAGCATTCTTGATGACCATACAGTGTAATCATCAGGGTGCTTAGCATCTGATCTATAACTAGTTTCTTTTTCTGAGTAATTATCAATACAACAGTATGCATACTGATACAAAATACAGTCTCATGCAGCTAAATAAGTACATAAAGTATATTCAGAAGCTTCTCTCATCATGCAGGTATTCTGCTTGGCATGTTCACCGATTGTCACATATCCTGGACCGTTCTGACCTTCACTGTAACTAAGTGTTGTCTTTGCCCAGCAATACGCCTGCCGTCCCAAAGTCAAGAGTTGGTATCACTACACTTAGATGTTTCTCTGTCAGCTGTTGCCGGACAAACAAAAAGAAAAAAAACATTCACACACTCACACACACTCTCATACACACACATATTCTCTCTCTCTCTCACACACACACATTCTCACACACACACACATTCTCACACACGCACACATATTCTCACACACACACACATTCTCACATACACATATTCTATCTCACACACACATACATATTCTCTCTCTCTCTCTCTCTCTCTCTCTCTCTCTCTCTCTCTCTCTCTCTCTCTCTCTCTCTCTCTCTCTCTCTCTCACACACACTCATAAAAAAACGCTATGTGGGTATCTACATTACAGATGACAGTCACACCAAAAAATCTCTTGTTCTTTTTCCAGGTAGCATGTGGAACATTGTTGTGTGGGTCACTACCTAAGCATACTGGAATATACAAACCTAGCTACACATCCCCTTTCCTAGGAACTGGTGTGCACTTATGCCCACCAGGAACTCATTTCAGGAAACTCTGGTTTGGGGACAAGGTTAGACATTAAGGACCCTGAAGACTTTCACATCATATATCTCTCATGCACTTTTCCTTTGGAAGTGCTCTTGCAAAGGGCTTGAAATCCAAACAAAGGTTGTTTGTTTTTTTGCAACAGTAATCAACTCATCCTCTTTCTTTAAAGGCCAGATGGAAATGGTTGTCACTTTCCCCCGGTGCACGGCTGCGTTTCCTAAGAGACGGCATCCATGTCGGAGTCTGACACTTCCACTGCATTGGGCTTTTTCCTTGGAAGACGGAAAGACAGATGACCAATTCTTCACACTCCATAGAGCACTGGCACTTCCATTGTGCAAATGTACATCTGATATGACTGAACAGCACAACAGATGTCTTTCAGCTAATTGTCCCCTAAGGCAGCTAAGAAATACATGCAAGCTCTTACCTTGCATCTAGAAAATACAATCCTTTTTACTTGTCGCAAGGACAGCACTGCAAAGTCTTGGGCAAACTCCGACCAAATTCCTCTTTGTGTAGCCAGAGAATTAAGCTGCTTGCTTCAGCGGGACAACTTTCTCACCAGCGAGCTTAGATTGAGGAGACTGACAACTGCAAATGTCAGTCCAGCATGTGGCCAAATTGGCATCTCCAGCATAGACTTGGCAGCAAACGCCCTCCAAAGACAGACATCACCGAGTCAGTAGTCCTGTCTGTGACTGCTGCTCTGGCATCAACAGGGAAGGGAAGGAGACAGTTTCATTCTGCACTGAGGAAAGAACTGGGCACTCTTTCATTTCATTGTGAGAAGGAATGGCGGTAGTGGTTCGTTTCAGCGGGCTCAGGCTCGATGTAGTATCCCTGCCTGTCGCAGTGATGCTCCAACACCTCAAACTCCTGCTCCGAAGTGCTCCGTCTGGAGTCGGCTCCCGTGTTACCATGGAACTCTGTGATGGAAGGGGAGAGTGTCCCATGACAAGGAAGAGTTGCCAACACTCTAGATGTCTTGGTGATTACAGGTGCAAAACTGTGTGATACATGTTTACATGAATGTCCAGTTACAGGACTGATACCATCTCGTATCAAACTATTCACCTGTGCAAATTTCATTTCATTCTGTAATTCTGTAATCAGGAATGACTTTTTAAAGTGACCAGAGGTGGGAAGATGTGTGTGTATGTGTGAACGTGCTTGTTTGCATGTGTATGTGTGTGTGTGTGCAAGTGCATGTTGTGTATGCAAGTGTGTATGCAAGTGTGTGTGTGCATAAATATACTGTATGCATATGCATGTGTGTGCATATTTGTGTGTGTGTATACATGTGTGTGTGTGCGTGCGAGTAGTTTTTGTGTGTGCAGGGGTTGTGTGTGCGAGTGTGTGTGCAAGCACATTAGTAGTTTGTGTGTGTGTGTGCGTGTGTGTTGCTTGTGTGTGTACATGCATCTGTTGTGTGTGCATGTGTATTCATGTGTCTGTGCATGCATTTGTATGTATATGTGTGCATGCAAATGTGTATGTGCATGTGCACGAGTTTGTGTGTGTGTGTGTGTGTGTGTGTGTGTGTGTGTGTGTGTGTGTATGTCCATGCATGCATGCATGTGCATACTTTAGTATATGTGTGTTAGTGAGTGAGCATGTGTGTGTCTGTGCATGCAAGTGTATTATAAATATATATCATGCGAGGACCTGTTACATGCAGATGAGATTTTGAAGGAAATAAATCATTCAAGAATCCAGCTTTGCTATACAATTCGCTTTAACCTCCACAACCCCCTTCATTTCCCATTTCACCCCCTCTCACCCTACCCCACCCCCATTTCACTCCCTCTCATCTCACCCCTCTTTCCACCCCCTCTCATCTCACCCCTCATTCCACCCCCTCTCATCTCACCCCCCTTTCCACTCCCCCATTTCACCCCTTCTCACCTGATCCCTCTTCCACCACCCCCATTTCACCCCCTCTCATCTTACCCCCCTTTCCACTCCCCCATTTCACCCCCTCTCATCTTACCCCCCTTTCCACTTTCCCATTTCACCCCCTCTCATCTTACCCCTCTTTCCAGTCCCCCATTTCACCCCCTCTCATCTCACCCCTCTTTCCACTCCCCCATTTCACCCCCTCTCACCTGATCCCTCTTCCACTCCATTTCACCCCCCTATCACCTCACCCCCATCTCACTCTCCCATTTCACCCCCTCTCACCCTACCCACTTTCCACCCCCTCACTTCACCCCCTCTCCCCACCCCTCCCTGTGCCTTGCCTACCGTTGTTGGGGATGACCTCCGACCAGCTGTACTGGGAGATGTCCACGGGCTGCCACACCCACTCATGCTCCTCCACCTCCTGCAGCACTGCACGAGATGTTGGATCGGGGTGCAGCATCCTACACAGCAGGTGCAGGAGAGCTGTAGAGCAGACACCATCCATCACACCACGTGACTAAGTGACTCGCTCCACCACCAAGAAAGGGATGACAAGTTGGCAACCAACGCATGTGACTGGCCCCTCTTTCAATGAGTTACTTGAATATCTTTGGTGATTTTCAGATTTTGTCGTTGTAAACTATTCTAACTGCCGTTTTGATACCAAAATTATGATGATATGAGCTGTTGTTGCAGAGTTATGACAATTTGAAAACATATGTACCAAATAATAGATTTTCAAGAAAACGGCTTTTCAAGTTTGAGCCACATTGTGCTTAATATATCCCTACTTGTAATCAAGCTACAACCACTACATTTGGGTCAGAGCGTATTCTTACATAATCATTCCATGGTCAATGACAAAAAACTATGCCTTTAGATATGAGCCTTTGGTGTGTTACCATACCAAAAACTTGATCAATCTGTTCGTGAGAATAACTGAATTAATGTAATGATAAGGTCGGGTGATTGGCATTCAGAATGTGTTTTTTTCTACACAGAAGTTGCAGTGCCTATCTAAAGACGTTAAAAAAATGGTGTTTGGTCATTTTACATTAAATTTGAAATCTGAAACTTTCAGAGTATATGCGGGAATGGTTCAGGTTTCTGAATCCAGTTAATCTCAGTTGCTGGAGCAACCCTCCCTTGAATGAATTTTCAACCATGTTTCAATTTGAACAGTTCCAAGCTACTCAATCTGGGAGAACTGGTCTCATATAATGCAATATATTAGTAGATTGATGAAAAAATGAATAGATGAATAAATGAATGACTGAATGATTGAATGAATGAATGCACAAATGAATAAGAGAAGGAATGAAGAGCAAACAGAAGGGTGTATGCACTGATAAAAGAATGAACGATAAATAAATGTGCTAAACAAATGAGCAAAACAAAACAAAACACCCCAAGAATTGTGAATGAATCAAGAAAATAAATAATTGAATGAATGAGAATATAAACAAACACATGAGTAATCTCTAATGATATATGAATCCAACGGTAGGTTTCAGAGGACTATGATATGCTAGTGATGGCAATCACTTATACCATAGTGGTCAAGCCACCTAATTTAGGGTAGTATTGATTTTTACAATCTTATTTAGTTCCTTCAACATTATCACTGTAGTCCATTTCGGCGATTACCTTTCCTAGCATATCACAGTCCTCTGAAGCACACTGTAGACAGATGTGGGGAAGGAGCAAGGCACTTGAGACATGCATGAATGTCTGAAGCCTCGTTGCAAACCTCCATTCTAAAGTAGTCAGTTTCTGCAACTTCCAAGAAGCACATTTCACAACGTTGCCATGACTTTTCCATGACTTTTCTAAAAACTAATACTATTTTCATGAACAAATCTGTGAAACTTTATGATTGTTTTGCACTGCTAGGGGCTGAAATAGAAATTTGGATAAACTGAACGCATCTCCAGCTCTATGATGTTTTGCTCAGTCAAGGGAAGTAATTCTGCATACCATGTGACAGGAAGTGATCGTTAATACCCTGGTAAGCATGATCCCAAAAAACTTCAGCTGTTGCTGAAATTTCAAAACTTAGCCATGACTTTTCAGTTTTAGCCAAAGTTTCAAAACTCTTCAAGGATGTTGAAAATATTTTGCCCTCAGACAAAATAAACACGTGGGTAATGTTTTAGTTCTATTCCACACATGCCTTTCCATTGGAACCAAAGTCTTCATAACAAACATTATGTCGTCAACCATGGTATTCACAGATGCAATTTCTCTTCTTCCAAGCACGAAACAAGCGTAAAGACTAGCAAAGGAGCGACAACAGTCACTGCAATCTTCTTTGACTTAATTTCTAAGATCTTCTTTAATGAAAACAATCCATCGATGACAAGCTCATGCGGAGGTCCAGCTAAACGCTTCTGCGCCAATTTGCCCCACTGACTGACTCAGCTTCATGCCACAAGAAACCCCATTCTAAAGAGTCAACATCTGTGGGCACATAGACACTCCTATTGCCCACTCACTGACTCGGCTTCATTCATGCACTGAATGCCACAGTAAACCCTGTTCTGGAGAGTCAACACCTGTGGGCATGTAGACACTCACAGGAAGAGACTTCCCACGGTGGCTTAAGCACGGCCTTGATGGTTTCCTCCACGTCGTAGAAAGGGTTTTCCCCATACACCACTGTGTACAGAGTCACGCCCAGGGACCAAATCTCCAACTCCGGCCCTCGGTATCTGCACAGGAATTGTCACAGCAAACTCATGACAACTACCACGACGTTGACGATGACTACAGCAGCAGCAGCAGGGAGAAGGAGAAGGGAGCAAGGAGGAGGAAGGAGGAGAAAGGAGGAGAAAGGAGGAGGTAGAAGGAGGAAGGAGGAGGGAGGAGGAGAAAGAAGGAGGAAGGAGGAGGAAAGAGGAGGAAGGAGGAGGAAAGAGGAGGAAGGAGGATGACGAGGAGGAGGAGCAGGAGCATAAGGAGAAGGAAGTCAAAAAAGTCAGATCACCTCACTCCTCTCTTCCGCTCTCTCCACTGGTTGCCCATTAGTGCTAGAATCCAATACAAGATTGCCTGTCTTTGCTACCATTACTTCGCTGAATCCCTTCCTCAATATCTCTCTAAACCCATGCGCACCTACACACCCGCTAGACAGCTACGCTCTTCCGCAGACACAAGAATCCTCAGGTTCCTGGAGGACCCTCCAGTGAAAAACAAAATTTGGTGAACGCTCTTTCTTTTATCAGGCTCCCTCTATCTGGAATGACCTCCCCGCCTCTGTTCGTCACTCTACATCTCCCTCGACCTTTCGCTCTGCTCTCAAAACTCATCTCTTCTTGAAATCTTTCCCTGATCCTATCTAAGTTTCTTCGTCTTCCTCCCCTCACTGTTCTCTTTGTACTAGCTTGCCTAAGCCCCCTACCACCCTCCTGTCTCTCCTCCCCCTCTCCCCAGTTTCATGGTTAAGCGGTGACGCTGTACATCAGTTGATGGAATGCCTGAAGTGAATGTCTGACTCCTATTTTATTAAGTTTATTAAGTTACCTTTGATGTGACTGACTCACTGTTATTGTATATTGTAATGGTTGTGTATGTATGCGCCTTGAGCATGTCTTAACTCATGGTAAGGCGCTATATAAATCCACACATTATTATTATTATTATTATTATTAAGAGTAGGAGGGAGAGGAGCCGGAGGAGCAGCAGCAGGAGGATAATACTCAAGATAACAATGACAATACCATTGCTGCTGCCAGCAGTTACAGCAGTTATTCAGTGGTAGACTGATCAAAGTGGCCAAACAAAGTTGAAAAGATGGTCACATTCGATTGCTACAAAAGCTCTTATTTCCTACATTCCTTACACAACAAGCTCCAAACTGATTTCAGTATTAGGTATCCTCCCCACACTCTAGGTGAATAGCAACACCTCAACCCACCGAAAGATATTTTGATACAGTCTACATCAGCTGGCCACGCTGGAATGAATGCTTAGACCAGACACCAGGCATGCATCACTGCCCTACCTGTTGCCAGACAGCACTTCCGGACTGCAGTACTCCAGGGTGCCACAGAAGGTGCCAAAGAGCTTGCCTGGCACCATGAAGGTGGCAGCACCAAAGTCAATCAACTTCAGGTGGAAATTCTCATCCACAATGATGTTTTCGTCCTTGATGTCCCGATGCAGGATGTTGAGAAAATGCAGGTACGAGATGGCAGACACAATCTGGAAAGACAAAGAAAGGATTAAGATAAAGGGAAGGTAGTTGAGAAGGATGGATGGAGTTTTATGGCCTATCAGCCTTTGTAGGCTATGTAAGGCCATCAAGCATGAAAATCACTAGAAAAGTTTCAAGTCAACGCAAATCAAGCCAGGATGTCCCTATTTTTTTGCATCTTACAAATCACAGGGGACGAGTAGATGGGAAGGAAAGAAAGAAGAAATGAAAGCAGAGAGGAAGGAAGGAAGGAAGGAAAGAAGGAAGGGAGGGAGGGAGGGAGGGAGGGAGGGAGGGAGGGAGGGAGGGAGGGAGGGAGGGAGGGAGGGAGGAAAAAAGACAATAAAAACAAGAAGTTGACAAAGTTCACTGAGTACAGAACGTGGGAAGAAGCAGATGTTCAGGAAATGTACACCAAACATTTCACTCCACAAGAAAAGGACACATTTTCCAAAGGCGTGAAGGGCGGCTTCTTGTTAAAAAAAATGAGAGAGAAAAAAAACTCTCAAGAAAGGACATCAAGGAGGGAGGAGGGAAGAGGAAGGAGGAGGAGGGAGGAGGAGGAAGAGGAGGAGGAGGAGGAGGGAGGAGGAGGAGGAGGAGGAGGAGGAGGAGGAGGAGGAGGAGGAGGAGGAGGAGGAGGAGGGAGGAGGGGTAGGGAGGAAGGAGGAGGAGGAGGAGGAGGAGGAGGAGGAGGAGGAGGAGGAGGAGGAGGAGGAGGAGGAGGAGGAGGAGGAGAAGGAGGAGGAGGAGGGAGGGGTAGGGAGGAGGGAAGAGGAAGAGGAGGAGGAGGAGCAGGAGGAGGGGGAGGGGGAGGAGGAGGAGAATGTGCACATTAGTTCAAATTAAAACATTTAATTAATTTTCATTACTTCAAGGTAAGCATTGCATTCCATGTTCTCTACATGCTTGGAAGAAACACAGGACAATACTGGCGTTAGGCAAGTCCAATATAGTGATACACACAGCATTCACTGCTGCAAGATGTTCCATGCAACCTACAGGTTCATAAGACTACACTGTGTAACATTGTTGTACTACAGGGGCGAGTGAGGATAGAACCCCAAACCTGTCGAAAGAAGTAGCTGGCCAGGGGTTCATCCAGGTTGGGGTTGCGGTCGATGAACTCAAAGAGGTCCATGCCACTGCCATGCTTCTCCATCACCAGTTGCACGAAGCTCTCGTTGTCAAAGACTGCCAGCATCTGTTGGGATACAGTGCCAAGATTTCCACCACTCTTCCAGAACTGAGCATTCACCAGTCTTCTGACTGTGAAGAACTAGGTCGGGGAAAAAACAACATCAAATACCCCCATCACATTCACAATTTCACCAGCACAACAGCCACAACCACCACCACCACAACAGCCACAACCACCATCACCACAACAGCCACAACCACCACCACCACAACAGCCACAACCACCACCACCACAACAGCCACAACCACCACCACCACAACAGCCACAACCACCACCACCACAACAGCCACAACCACCATCACCACAACAGCCACAACCACCATCACCACACTAAACATCATCCCCAACCACCATCACCACAACAACCACAACCACCACCACCACAACAACCACAACCACCACCACCACAACAGCCACAACCACCACCACAGCCACAACCACCACCACCACAACAGCCACAGCCACCATCACCACAACAGCCACAACCACCACCACCACAACAGCCACAACCACCACCACCCCAACAGCCACAACCACCACCACCACAACCACCATCACCACACTAAACATCATCCCCAACCACCAAAGCACCGCCATCATCACATCAACCTCTACTAACTTCACACCACTGTAACTATCGTGAGTGTGGCTAACACTACTACACAACTCCATCACCACAACAGCCACAACCACCACCACCACAACCACCATCACCACACTAAACATCATCCCCAACCACCAAAGCAACGCCATCATCACATCGACCTCTACTAAGTTCACACCGCTGTAACTATCGTGAGTCTGGCTAACACTACTACACAACTTCACCACCAATGCCACTGCACAAACCATCACAACCACCACCATCACCACTAACAAAACTATCAACTCCTTTTTATCTCCACCAACAAAGCCATCACCACCATTATCACCACCAACAAAACTATCACTACTATTATCACCACCACTATTACCACAACCAACAAAACTATCACTACTTTTATCACCACCACTATTACCACAACCAACAAAACCAACAAGTACTGCAGCAGTCACCACCATTACCACTGTTACCATCACCAGTATTACCATGGCTAGAATAACTATTACCAACACTATCACAGCCGTTATCACAGCCACAATACTATGACCATTATGAGCATATCCATTACACCACCCATCATCTGCCACCACCATGACTATAACCAACAAAACTTACACCCCAATTATCACCACCACTATTCTCACAACCAACTAAACTATCACCACCATTATCACCACCACTATTCTCACAACCAACAAAACTATCAGTATCACCACCACTATTCTCACAACCAACAAAACTATCACCACCACTATGCTCACAACCAACAAAACTATCACCACCACTATTCTCACAACCAACAAAACTATCACCACTACAGCATCCACCATTACCACCACCACCACTACTATTACAATCACAGCCACCACAAAGTACATGATTTCTACCATCTTCCACTGCCCACTATCACTTCCACCATATCACCAATGCCACCACCACCACCAGCACCACCATCTCCACCACTGCAACTGTCACTACCTCTACCACCACTTCAGCAGTCAGATGATCCAAAAAGTTTATCAAGTGTACAAAAATGTATCTGTATATCTATTGTTTTGGCTAGTTTACATTAAACTGCTACTTATACTTCCCATGTTTCAAGCATAAATTTCAGCTCCTTGAACGCACTGCTCATGTAAAGAGATGTTTCACAGTTTTTCCCTTAACTGGCATTGAAGTTTTGGTCACCAGACAATGGATGGATGGAGGATGAATGGAGTTTTACGGCCTATCAGCCTGTGTAGTAGACTATGTAAGGCCATTAAGCCTGAAAATCACTAGAACAGTTTAGAGCAAACGCAACTCAAGTCACCATGTCCCTAGTTATTCGCCTCTTACGAATCGCATAGGGAGAGGCAGTGGGTCAATTCTTACCGCGAACCCACAGGGGACGTCACCAAACAAGCAGATGTACACAGTCATCATCATCGTCATCATCATCAACTTCAGTGAGTCCCATTTTTAGAAAATGCGTTTTGGGGAATTTCACCTGTGGTTGGAACTGAGCAGCACCCATAACTGTTTTAAATCCTCGGTAGGAGAGGCAGTGTGGGTGAAGCACTCTGCCCGAGGTAGGAGAGGCAGTGTGCGTGAAGCACTCTGCCCGAGGTAGGAGAGGCAGTGTGGGTGAAGCACTCTGCCCAAGGATGCACCTCTAGGATCCCTGCAGATTCCAACACTGCACCTTCCTGCTGCAAAGCGACTTGGAGAGCGCCTTAATGAAGCACAAGACAAGAGCAAGCATCTGCACAGAGTGGAGTCGGACCTTGACGATGTTGGGGTGATGCAGGCGGGACAGAAGGCTGACCTCCAGAGGCACCTGGCCCAGCGTCTCGTCCAACACGTACGAGTCCTCGGGCAGCTTGGACTTTCGGATGAACTTCACCACCACCTGCAAGGTGACTCCACTGCCTTGACTGTGCAACACAACACAACACATCACAACACACCACACCACAAAACACCATACCACACTGCAACACAACACATCACACCACACCACATCACACCATACCACACCGCAACACAACACAACACAATGCAACACACCACACTGCAACACAACACACCACAACACACCACACCACAACACACCATACCACACAGCAACACAACGCAACACACCACACCGCAACACAACGCAACACATCACACCACACCACACCGCAACACATCACACCATACCACACCGCAACACAACGCAACACAACACAACACACCACACTGCAACACAACGCAGCACAGCACAAAAATGCAACACAACACAACACAACACAACTCAGTACAGCACAGCACAACTCAACGCAACACAACACAAAAATGCAACACAACACAACACAACACAACTCAGTACAGCACAATTCAACACAGCTCAACACAACACAACACAACACAACACAACACAACTCAACACAACACAACACAACACAACTCAACACAACACAACACAACACAACACAACACAACTCAACACAACTCAACACCACACACCACAACACAACAGAATACATAACAACACAACAACTCAACACAACACATCAAAAATACCAGGGTAGAATGCAACACAATAAATCACAACACAGCACAACACAACTCAACACCACACAACAACACAACACAACACAAAGCGAAACAACACAACACAACACAAAACCAAAACATCAGGGTAGAATGCAGCACAATAAAACACAAAACAACACAGCACAGCATAATACAACACAACACAACAACACAATAGAACGCAACACAACACAACAGAGCACAACACAACACAACTCAACAACACAATAGAACACTACACAACAAAACACAACGCAACACAACTTGACCCAACACACAAAAACCTACATCATATACTTCCATGAACATTTTACCATCAACATCAACATAGATCTACACAAATCGAGGGCAACTCAATACATGAACGAACACACACAGATACAGGAAATTCCCCAATCTTCATGCAATGTGACTGAAGCTTCAGTCTCTTACAGATCAGCAAGCTTGGTGTCTTTGGAGGAGTCCATTGAGCCGTACCAAGCAAGGCAGCTTTCTACAGGTGGAATGGTGGGAGACTGTCCTTGTCTACAGCTGGCAGTCCCTGTCCCTGTCTACAGCTGGCAGTCCTTGTCTACAGCTGGCAGTCCCTGTCCCTGTCCACAACTGGCAGTCCTTGTCTACAGCTGGCAGTTCCTGTTTACAGCTGGCAGTCCCTGTCCCTGTCCACAACTGGCAGTCCTTGTCTAAAGCTGGCAGTTCCTGTTTACAGCTGGCAGTCCGTGTCCCTGTCCACAGCTGGCAGTCCTTGTCTACAGCTGGCAGTATCTGTCCCTGTCCACAGCTGGCAGTGCTTGTCTACAGCTGGCAGTCCCTGTCTACAGCTGGCAGTCCCTGTCTACAGCTGGCAGTCGCTGTTTACAGCTGGCAGTCCCTGTCTTCAGCTGGCAGTCCCTGTCTACAGCTGGCAGTCCCTGTCTACAGCTGGCAGTCGCTGTCCCTGTCTACAGCTGGCAGTCCCTGTCCTTGTCTACAGCTGGCAGTCCCTGTTTACAGCTGACAGTCACTGTCCTTGTCTACAGCTGGCAATCCCTGTTTACAGCTGGCAGTCACTGTCCACAGCTGGCAGTCACTGTCCACAGCTGGCAGTCACTGTCCACAGCTGGCAGTCCTTGTCTACAGCTGGCATTCCCTGTTTACAGCTGGCAGTCCTTGTCCCTGTTTACAGCTGGCAGTCCCTGTCCACAGCTGGCAGTCGCTGTTTACAGCTGGCAGTCCCTGTCTACAGCTGGCAGTCCCTGTCTACAGCTGGCAGTCCCTGTTTACAGCTGGCAGTCCCTGTCTACAGCTGGCAGTCCCTGTCCCTGTCTACAGCTGGCAGTCCCTGTCCCTGTCTACAGCTGGCAGTCCCTGTTTACAGCTGGCAGTCCCTGTTTACAGCTGACAGTCACTGTCTACAGCTGGCAGTCCCTGACTACAGCTGGCAGTCCCTGTCTACAGCTGGCAGTCCCTGTCTACAGCTGGCAGTCGCTGTTTACAGCTGGCAGTCCCTGTCTACAGCTGGCAGTCCCTGTCTACAGCTGGCAGTCCCTGTCTACAGCTGGCAGTCCCTGTCTACAGCTGGCAGTCCCTGTCTACAGCTGGCAGTCCCTGTCTACAGCTGGCAGTCGCTGTCCCTGTCTACAGCTGGCAGTCCCTGTCCTTGTCTACAGCTGGCAGTCCCTGTTTACAGCTGACAGTCACTGTCCTTGTCTACAGCTGGCAATCCCTGTTTACAGCTGGCAGTCCCCGTCTACAGCTGGCATTCCCTGTCCTTGTCTACAGCTGGCAGTCCCTGTTTACAGCTGGCAGTCCCTGTCCCTGTCTACAGCTGGCAATCCCTGTCTACAGCTGGCAGTCTCTGTCCCTGTCTACAGCTGGCAGTCCTTGTCTTTACCTACAGCTGGCAGTATCTGTCCTTGTCTACAGCTGGCAGTCCCTGTTTGCAGCAGGCAGTCCCTGTTTACAGCTGCAAGTCCCTGTCCTTGTCTACAGCTGGCAATCCCTATCCCTGTCTACAGCCGGCAGTCCCTGTTTACAGCTGGCAGTCCCTGTTTACAGCTGGCAGTCCCCGTTTACAGCTGGCAGTCCCTGTTTACAGCTGCAAGTCCCTGTCCTTGTCTACAGCTGGCAATCCCTATCCCTGTCTACAGCTGGCAGTCCATGCTTACAGCTGGCAGTCTCTGTTTATAGCTAGCAGTCCCTGCTTACAGCTGGCAGTCCCTGTCCTGGTCTACAACTGGCAGTCCCTGTCCCTGTCTACAACCTGCCTTCCTCTGTCCATGCTCATCTGACCTCTCCAAAGAGCTCCAGCTAACTCTAACTAAATATATATAAACACAACA
>JAWQFJ010035373.1:0-5000 GCA_034096865.1 Theodoxus fluviatilis | reverse complement strand
CACAAACACTGGTAATGCGGGACAGACAGGAAAAATGTAGGACAACAGGCAGGGACTGAACCCACGACCTTCTATCCTGTCTACACTGCCCTGTATCAGCAGCTGCTGTATCGGTCTTACATGCCCAGATGACCCGAATCCCACTTATTCAGTTTGCTAGTCTTTCCCAGTTGGCATAGGTCTTTCCCTAGTCACCCAGTCTATCCTGAAAGAAAGTACATGTTGACAACTACACCCGGCACCATTAAAATTTGGATACCCACACATACATGGACACAAATGCAAGTACATACAAACAAGCACACATACAGATGCATGCAAGAACACTCTCCCTCTCTTTTTGCCACCTGCTCTCCCCACCCACCCCCTCCTCTCTCTCTCTCTCTCTCTCTCTCTCTCTCTCTCTCTCTCTCTCTCACAAAATTAAAACACACACACACACACAGAATCCACATGCATGCATGAATGCATGAAAGCACACACACACACACACACACACACAGAGCAGAGATTTGCTCATGCACTCACTGAGGAGGGATCCATCGCAGTGCTGGGCTTGAGCAACAAAGCTCCCCTCTGGGAACTGTGCTGGTGCCTGGTATCTCTCAAAGCTCTCTGGCTCATCCCCACTGGCTCTCCTCTCACTGCCAGCTTCATCAGCTTCCTCCTCATCATTGCCAGTGGCCAAAGTCTGAGATCTCTCCGTAATTCCACTGCCAGAACTGACACTTCCAGAATAGTCATTGTCCTCTGTGAATTCAGAGAGTTTCTCTTCAGAATTTCTCCGTCTCGTCACTCTCCTGTGGCTTTGCCTGTGCCAAGAGTTGGCGTTGGTATCACTCCTGCCTGAACTTTCTTCCTGCTCTGAAGCGCCACTGCTGGAGTCTGCTGTCTGCAAGTTTTCGCTGGTGGTGGTGGTGGCGGCGCTGCCCTCCTCACTCACATCATCCTCCAAGAAGCTCTTGTCGAGTTGTGATTCCTCATCCAATTCCTCCTCCTGGTCAGAACTCTGGCAAACGCTGACCTCCGCTTCTGCAGGGCTTGATGCGCCTGGGATGGCTTTCACATGGGATGTTCCTGCAACTGTCTTGTCCTCTTGGGATGCATTCTTTGTAGAGGAACTGGACTCTGCATTGACGTGACTGAATTTCTCATCTGTTGATCTGGAGTCATCTTCTCTGCCCTGTTTACAGCTCCTCCCTGGGGCCTTGTCTGAAACATCAGGCTGGCCTGCTTTGCTGGGCTGCGCCAATGGCGACGTCCGAATTCCTCTGTGTCTGTGGTCTTGGTACTTACTAAACACCGATTTTACATTGGAGCTGGAGTCCCGTTCTGAAGAATCCCAGACGTTTGATTCCATGCGAAATGAGTCACCAGCCCCATCTCCACGCACCGTCTCCCCTTTGTCCGCGAGACTGGGAACAGTCCTGTCTACGTCGGCTGTGTCATTCACACTTCTGCTTCTGTCTCCCAGCCATCCACTGCTGTCCATGTTGAAAGAGTTGTTAGAGAAGTCATCCTTTGTCCGTGAGGCCTTGGTTTGAGCACTGCAGCTCAGCTGGGCACCTGCCTGCTTGTCTGGCCCTGAGGCTAGGCCTCTGGAGTTGCTGGTTTTGCTGATGTTCTGGTCCTTGTCTCTGTGGCAAGCTGGGGGAGAGGACTTGGATTTCTCCTTCAGGACAATCTCCACCGTTCCCCCGTTCAAACTCCACCGGTACACCACACAGGAGGAGGAGGCTGAGGAAGATGGCCTCCTCTCAACTTGCCTCCCCTCAGACCTTTTCCCTTTCTTTGCAGACTCACCTGCATCGGCATGCTTTGACCCAACATACGGAAAGTGGTGGACCTCTCTGTCAGTAGTCTTGCAGTCAGTGGCGGCACGCTCCTCCAGAACACACATGCCCTTTCTGGTTGCTTCTTTCTCCTCATCCTTACTTCTAACTGTAGTGGTCTGTCCCTTCCTTTGATGCGACTTCTCGTCAAGGGCGTCTCTCTCAGGTGTTTTCATTCCCTTCCGTCGCATGGACTTCTTGCTGCCGTCTCCATCAGAGTCCATTGAAGTCAAGGAGGAAAGTGCCCATGAAGCACCAGAGCTGGGTCGACCCTGGGTGCCAATGGAGGACTCTCCTCTCTTGTTGATCCCTGCCCCAGCAGCCGTAGGGAGAAACTCCTTTTCAGAGACTGCAACATCGCTCTTCCCAGCCTGCTGTCCACTTGCCACGTTGCCCAGGGCAACACTCTCCGGTGCATGTGTCTTCATCCCCAGGCACAGTTGTTCATCGTCTGTCTGTGCAGTGGAGCCTTGATGCTTTAAGGGAAGGCTGCTTCTGTTCTCATTTGAGTCCAGGACAACACCGAGTGACAAGGTATCCATCTTGTGGTAGAGAGAAGGCAGGCTGGATGACACTTCAGACTTATCGTCCCCTGTCGCTCGGGCTGAATCGCTACAAGCCGATTCAGTCGGCACTGGCACTTCTTTAGCTGGAGTACCTGAAGAACCAAACTTTTCCAACTCTCCGTCCCTCAGGGATTTCAAACTGCTGGCGGAGGATGACTTGGAGGGAGGGGGAATCAAACAGGCGTGAGACTGTTGGCACAGATCCTTCAAAGACTGTACACCAGCACGCACTGCTTTGGGGGGAAACTTGGCAGGCCAGGCCGACTGCAACATCTTGCCTCCGTCGACATCTATCCCACACACTGCTGGTGCCTCGCTCGGATTAGCAGCCGTGTGCTTTTCATCAATCTCCGCCACTTCCTCAATGGAACTGACTTCCACAGCAGACTCAGACTTTCTGGAGTCTATGGAGTCTGTGGATCGTCTGGACTGGCTGCTGCTGCTGCTGGGCGGAGTGTCCACGCCGTCACGTGAAAAGCTGCTGGACCTGTTGAGGGACAAGTCTATGGTGGCTTCCTCAAAGAGCCTGGAGCTGTAGAGCGGCAGGAGGCTCGTCACCTTCTCTCCAAACCTGGCAAAGGAGCCCTCCATGGAGCTGGAGCTTCCATTGTCCGTCGACATATTGGCTCGAGACTTGTCCTGCAGTTTCTGTAACATCCTCCTGCTGCCCTGAAGCTCAGTCACTTCATTGTCTACATCCACAGAGCAGGGATTGGAAGTGTCGTTTTCCCTGAACTCTCTAGACAGCGCTCCTGAGTGGGGGTGGGAGGGCAGGGCAGGGGAGCCAGACTTCTCCATGGGGCTTTCATGGCAATCTCTCTTGATGCCAGGCGACGGCCTGGGAGGAACTGTTCTGATTTTGCTGGGGCCCTTCACGTCCCTCGGAAAGGGAGATAACTTGCCAGCAAGCTCAAAACTGGGCACTGCAGTTACCCCCCCTGAGCGATCTGGCAAAGGTGTTGATGCGGACACTCTGGGGAGAGAGCGAACTGCCTCTGGAGTGCGAAGCAGACTTGCAGACGCGGCGCTCCTTCGAGGAGAGCTCACAGCTGATTCTGAAGTCACAAACGGCCCGGATGAGGACGAGTGTGAGCTTCCCGGTCTTCTGTCCCCTGGCGAGTCCAGCATGCCGCTGACGTCTGCATCGTAGCTGCAGTCCAGCTGCACGTCACTGGTGGACTGCTCCAGGCCGTCTGTAAAGCAAGAGGCAAAGCCTGAACTGACCCATAGGACTGCCTGCTCCATCAATAACAACATAAAGTGGAATGATACCAACATTCCAGGAAGATGAAGATGAGAAAAAATATATTAAATAAAATCAAGGACTGTAGTCTTGTCATTAGTCCTGCATTTCTTTTCAGAGAGACCAGAGACCACCAGCCAGAAACAAACATAAATCACTGTTTAAAAAAAGAAGTTATGGGGAAACATGTATGTGAAAATGTTCCCTTGCCCCTACAGAAGCAACAGACATCAAACCATGTGTTTCTCCCCACTCACTTTTTCTTCCCATGATCCCAATAGCACTTGTTTTGCTTTCCCTTGTTCAATGCACCACAATTCTTTCAAATTATCCCAATAACTGTGTTCACGTTTACTCTTACCAAGCTCCACAATTCTGTCAAGTTATCACAATGATAGTGTGGCAGGTTTACTCTTACAATACATCACAACTCTTTCAAGCTATCACAATGATAGTGTGGCAGGTTTACTTTTACAACGCTCCACAATTCTGTCAAGCTATCACAATGACAGTGTGTTTAAAGGTTTACTTCAACCACGCTCCAATACTCACACCTATTCTAAGCCTTACATGGAATAACTCGGTGTGCCTTTCTTTCCTTCAAGACTCAATATTTTTTTCCAAAAAGGTTTGGAGGATTTTCAACACCTGGCACTAAATTCCGGACTCCAATGATGGGGATTATCATTTAGGTCAAAACACCTGGCATTCCCATTCTAAACTTCCACATAAAAAGAAACGCAAACACACCCACACACCCACACACACAAAGACACACAGACACAGATATACACACACACACATACATAATCAGACGCAGACATACAGACACAGACACTCAAACACACACACGCAGAATAACACACACACACACGCGCGCGCGCGCACACACATACAGAGTCACACTCACAGACACACACACATACACACACACACACACACAAACACACACACACACACACACACAGACACACACACACACACAGACACACACACACACACACACACACACACACACACACACACACACACACACACACACACAGACACACACACACACACACACACACACACACACACAAACACACACACACATATACACACACACACACACACACACACACACACA
The DNA here is from genome assembly GCA_034096865.1 of Theodoxus fluviatilis. NCBI lineage: Eukaryota > Metazoa > Mollusca > Gastropoda > Cycloneritida > Neritidae > Theodoxus > Theodoxus fluviatilis. The sequence goes on along the minus strand of JAWQFJ010035373.1, from coordinate 230 downwards.
CACACACACACACACACACACACACACACACACACACACACAGACAAACACACACACAGACACACACACACACACATACACACACACACACGCACACACACGCACACACACACAAACACACACACACAGACACACACACAGACAAACACATACACAGACACACACACACACACACACATCAGGGTTCGTACAGGTTTTTAGATACAAAATTCCATGACTTTTCCATGACT
>JAWQFJ010035372.1:90000-92500 GCA_034096865.1 Theodoxus fluviatilis | reverse complement strand
TCTCTCTCTTTCTGTTTCTGTCTCTTTTTCTCTCTGTCTGTCTTTTTTCTCTCTTTCTCTCTGTCTCTTTTTCTCTGTCTCTCTCTCTCTCTCTGTCTCTGTCTCTGTCTCTGTCTCTCCCTCTCTGTCTCTCTCTCTCTCTCTCTCTCTCTCTCTCCCCTACTCTCTCTCTCTCTCCAGACTTTCATGTCTTCCTTTCTTCCTTTCTTACTCTCTTCCGTCTGTCTGTCTTTCCTTTTTTGTTCCTTCCTTGCTCCGCTCGTTTTTTTTCCATGTGTCTTCTTTCTCTCATTTTTCTCTCCAACCTCACTTCATCCTTCTCTCCGCGCATTCTACTCCTGTTCGACTCTTCCCTCCTTCTTTTATTTCCACGAGCATTATGGACGGAACTCCGTCTTCTCTGCTTGTTCCTTTTTCACGCCCTCTTCTCTCAAAGACCCAATATCCTGCGCACCGTTTCGGACCGGAAGTTCCCGTCACCCCTCACTTCCGCCTGCCTTTCTCATGAGCCGCCATTTTGCCGCGGTCACGTGACCACACGTGGGCCGACTTTTCTTTGCCTGGAGAGGTGCCTGCCGGGGAAAGGGGCGGGGAAAGGGGTGTGTGGGAGGAATTAAAGGTTTTGTGAGGAGGAGGTTAGGGGAAGTGGAAGGGGGGGGGGGGGGGGGGAGGGGGGGGGTGGAGATTGAGAGGAGGAAGCAGATCAGGAAAGAAAGAGATTATTTGTTTGTCACCACACGTCTCTTCTTTTCCTCCTCACAGAAAAGTCACCGTCACATGGTGAATGGGACGGTGCATCAATTCAGACAGAGGCCATTTTGAATATTGTCGCATAGTCGTCTTTGTCGTCGTTATCGGCCTTATCGTTGCCACTTTTTTTTCATTATATGGCCACATTATCACACACAGAAGGAGCAGGAACGGCAAATAGTAGCGAAGTCAATGCAGGTTAAATGCACACTGATTATTTCAATACTGTTTTGCTTTCGTTGATGGCTTCATCATTTGTTTGTGTATTCCTTGCATGTGTGTGTGTGTGTGTGTGTGTGTGTGTGTGTGTGTGTGTGTGTGTGTGTGTGTGTGTGTGTGTGTGTGTGTGTGTGTGTGTGTGTGTGTGTGTGTGTGAGAGAGAGAGAGTGAGAGAGAGAGTGTATGTGTGTGTATGTGTGTGTGTGTCTGTGTTTGTGTGTAATTAATCATCCAGATTTCTCCCTTGTGTGTGTGTGTGTGCGTGCACGCGTGTGTGCGTGCATGAATGCGTGCGTGTACTCATGCATGCGTGCATGCGTGCGTGCGCGCATGTGTGTTTTTCAATTTTCTGCTTGGGTGATGCTTACAAGACTAGGATTATTTCCTATCATTTTCCTTCAATAGTCGTCACAGGATAGCAAACGGGACAGAAAACTTCAACAGCAAATTAGTGTTGCGGCCTGTCAACTTTTGTAGGCCACTAAATGCCATCAACCAGGAAATCATTAGAGCTGGGTAGAGCCAGAGTAGTCAGGTCACGACCTCTCTAGTTATTCGCCGTGTGCGAAACCCTTAAACCTGTTCTTAATTGACTAATACGTCTAGGCTAATATTCACCAAGTCTTGGCAAATTACTTATTCGCAAACATTCGGAAAAAATTCGGCAGCTATTGCGCCAAGTCTTGGCAAATCTTTAGCTTCTTAATAACTTGACGAAACCAAGCCAAGATCTCGCAAACAAAGGACATTTGCAATACGGCATCTATCGGCATCATTATCAATCTGTAAGTGTGCAATGGCTGTAAATGTTAACGAAGCGACATTTTTTTTCGCCATTGTGCTCAGAGGGGATCTCACGAAAAGCTTGCGCTAATAGCTGCTGGCATTACCTGTCAAGCCAATATCCCTAATCTTGTCAAATATTTGCCAAGTCTTGGCAAAAATCAATTAAGAATCAGAACATTTGACCGAATATTCAGCGAATATATCCCAAGATCCGGCAAATTTTGACCGAATACTTGGCCAGTATTTGCCAAGACTTGGCAAACACCAGTTGAGAACCGGCTTTAGCAAGAAGTTCTTACTCCCAACCCACAGCTGTTAAATTTTGTTAAATACAAACATTTAGTTTTCTATGAAAATCATATCATCTCATGCATTCCGCCGTTGTTGCGTTTATAATCCAAATAGACCGCGCGTTGGAAGTTGATTCACAGGCGAAGCGTGGAAATGGACCAACGAATATCTGCAGTGCAAAGTGTGAGCTAGGGGTAGCATTGTGTTCATTTTGAGATGACGCGTTTGAGATTCTTATTGTCGAAATGTACTTCTATCGGCGTATTTACCGTAAACCAGGTGCAACACTGTATTTGTCTGTAGCGGAGAGATGGTGTACGAGGCTTGAGTGAGAAATAACTTTCTGGACGAGCAGTTCTCTTTTTTCTTTTTTTTCTTCTTTTTTTGTCAACTCAGAGAAATGAAGTTGTATGACCTATCAGCCTTTGTAGACTATGCAAGGCTGTTGATCACA
>JAWQFJ010035372.1:82500-85000 GCA_034096865.1 Theodoxus fluviatilis | reverse complement strand
CTAAGCACCTTGACCCAGTGTGTAGGAAGCAATACTGGCCTAAGGCACTTGACAGATGTAGGAAAAGGCAAACTGCTAAGCACCTGACCCAGTGTGTAGGAAAGGCAATACTGGCTAAGCACCAGGCTTGCCCAGGTGTAGGAAAGAGCAAATACTGGGCGTAAGCACCTTGCCCAGTGTGTAGGAAAGGCAATACTGGCTAAGCACCTTGACCAGTGTGTAGGAAAGGCAATACTGGCTAAGCACCTTGACCAGTGTGTAGGAAAGGCAATACTGGCTAAGCACCTTGACCAGTGTGTAGGAAAGGCAATACTGGCTAAGCACCTTGCCCAGGCAATACTGGCTAAGCACCTTGCCCAGTGTGTAGGAAAGGCAATACTGGCTAAGCACCTTGCCCAGGGATGCAACCCTAGGATCCGGGCAGAAATGCGCTGTGCGCCATCTAGCTGCGAGGCGAGCGTCTTAATCACTGAACCGCTAGCAAAAGAGTAACCCTACATTTTTCATTTCTCTGTGAAAGCATCCCTGGCATTCAAGGAGAACCATCATCTTGCTGGCAAGAGTTTCCACAGCGCATCTACTCATTGCCACCCTTGCATCAGTGGTCGGACCCGTCCACCGCTGTCACGCCTAGTCACTGTCCATGACTATGCATTCCCCAGCTCATCCCTCATCCCTCTCACCCTTCCTTCCAGTCCTCTGCATCCCTCTCACCCTTCCTTCCAGCCCTCTGCATCCCTCTCCTCCACTCCCCGCACTCCATCCCACCCACAAGTTGCCACCCTACCCCTCCCCCCTCAACCTGCTCAGATCAAAGCGACACCGTTTCCTTCACCCCCCTTCCGCTCCGTGACCCAAACTCCTCCACTCTCCTCGCCCTGTCTCTTGCTAACGCGACAACTGCGCATGCCTGGGCGATCACGTGACAAGATGGCGTCCTTGGTCGTCCCCTTTTGGCTGTGCGTTCTTGCAAATGGCCGACTAGCCGCCATTACGTGCCTGGTGCGTGTCCGTGCACGAGGCACCGCGATTAGGCAAGGCCGGGCAGCGGTCGTGGAGGGGACAGGATGAGGGAAATGGCGGGAAATGGCGGGAAATGGGTGATGAAGATGAGGACTTCAATCGCTGTTACGCTCCAGTGGTTTTCCGCTCTCGTCAGAGGCGGTCTGAGTTTGTGTGAAGAACAGCATTCATCACTAGGAGTTCCGTTGCTGCTCTTGGGTATCTCGTCTGTTTGGTATAACGCTCTCTCTCTCTCTCTCTCTCTCTCTCTCTCTCTCTCTCTCTCTCTCTCTCTCTCTCGTCTTTCTGTGTCTTTGTCTCTATCTTACTCTGTTTCTGTCTGTCCGTCCGTCCGTCTCTCTCTCTCTCTCTCTCTCTCTCTCTCTCTCTCTCTCTCTCTCTCTCTCTCTCTCTCTCTCTCTCTCTCTCTCTCTCTCTTCTCTCTCTCTCTCCAACCTGTCCTCAGAAGTGCGCCGTTTTAAATACCCATTGCATGGACTTAAGATGATGTACCAAGAAAGTTGTAACGAACTAGTAGAACTGTTCGTCTTGTTGTTGTTTTTTGTATATGTGTTTTATCCACCTCAAATTATTCAAATGATGAAAGCTAGAGCAAGCTTACGTTTCCAAAACTGTTTTAAAACAATTTCATTCTTCCGTTATGTGAGCAATTGAAGTATGCATTTTTCTGGTAAAGTTGCGATTCCTGTAAGTCTAAATATTGTTAATGGTCATTGATGTTCACAGAGGATATATCTTATCATTGATGACATTCAGAACAATCGTACACTAAAAATACTGTTTTTTAAAAATCGTGAGTATGTGTGTGTGCCTGTTGGGGAGGGGAGGGGAGGGGAAAGGGGGATGAGGGAAAGTGGTGTGGGGAGGGAGAAAGGGGGTAGGGTGTGGGGGTGTGCAGACAAAAAAGGGAAAGGGGAGGGGGGGGGGGGGGAGTAAGGGGGAGGGGAGAGGGAGGGGGGGGGGGGGGGGGGGCGAGAAGAGTGGGGGGGGGAGGGGGAGAGGGCGGGGATGGGGGAGGGGAGGCGGAGGAGGGGGGGAGGGAGGTGGAGGGGGGGGGGGGGGTGTGGGGCGGGGGCGGGGGGTGGGGGGGAGGAGGGGGGGGGGGGACTGGGGGGAGGAAAGGAAAAGGGGGGGAGGGGGGAGGGGGTAAAAGAGGAAGGGGGGGGGGGGGAGGGGAGAGGGGGAGGGGAGAGGGGGGTGTGAGGGGAAGAGGGAGGGGGAGGGTAGGGGAGGGGAGGGTGGAGGGCGTGGCAAACACCAGCAATGCCATGTTTGATAGGAAGCAAATTCTTTCGGACGGAAATGGCAGAAGGAAAACATACATTTTTTATTCAGAAGAAGCTGTCGATAATCAGACACTTATCGCCCTAATCTACCACATTATTCACTGACACCGACTACAGCAGGATCAGACTTATCCACTTCCTGCAAGGAACATATCGATGACAGGATTGTTTGCATTCCATGAAGGAAACAG
>JAWQFJ010035372.1:60000-70000 GCA_034096865.1 Theodoxus fluviatilis | reverse complement strand
TGAGAGCCTCTCTACCGTGAAATGGGTGGAGAGGCGATGGAGGCGGGCTGGGGTGGGTAGGCTAATGACACGCTGCGGCGTCTACATCCCGCCACCCGACCCCCGGCTAATTTCGCCCCCGTCCCCCACCTCACCGAGTTACGAGCAATCTTGCTCCTCCCCCACCCGTAAATCGCCTTCCCCACCCGGCAACCTATCCACCCGCAACACACTCGACCCCGTCATGCTTGCCGAGCAGCCTCGTCCAGCGGATATCCATCACAGAGTTACGCCCCCTGGCGAGCGGTTGGGGCAAGGGGGGTAACTCTAGGAGTGGAAATACAGGGGAAAGACCGGAAGTTGAGTGCTGACAGGGATGGAGATTTCTGTGGTGCGCTGAAGTCGGAGGTCGGCGCGAAGGATCATAGTTTATCGAAATAGGAAGAGAGACACCGTCTTCCTTAGTATTCCTGCTCAGCTGTAATCAAAGTCTTGTGCGCATTTGTGCCATACTGTGTAGCTCAAATGCGAGTTCATGGAGATGCAAGTGTCTGCTGGACTGACCTAAAGCTGCGGAAAAATAAAACAAAAAATTCGTCGCGAGGTGAAAGTGCTAGGCCTTGTGTTGAAATGAAAACATGTTCAAACGGAGGCTACAGTGGAATGCAAGGTCATTCAAAGGTGCATATTTTGGAGTCCCCAAAATGTGATCGCCAGGCGTAAGAAATAAAAGAATACAATGTGTACCTACAAAAAGAAACAGTAAAAATAAGGAGTCGATTCAAGCGGGATTCTAAGTCCATTTCCTCCTCCATGACCTGTATAGTGTAGTCCATTTCCTCCTCCATGACCTGTATAGTGTAGTCCATTTCCTCCTCCATGACCTGTATAGTGTAGTCCATTTCCTCCTCCATGACCTGTATAGTGTAGTCCATTTCCTCCTCCATGACCTGTATAGTGTAGTCCATTTCCTCCTCCATGACCTGTATAGTGTAGTCCATTTCCTCCTCCATGACTGTATAGTGTAGTCCATTTCCTCCTCCATGACCTGTATAGTGTAGTCCATTTCCTCCTCCATGACCTGTATAGTGTAGTCCATTTCCTCCTCCATGACCTGTATAGTGTAGTCCATTTCCTCCTCCATGACCTGTATAGTGTAGTCCATTTCCTCCTCCATGACCTGTATAGTGTAGTCCATTTCCTCCTCCATGACCTGTATAGTGTAGTCCATTTCCTCCTCCATGACCTGTATAGTGTAGTCCATTTCCTCCTCCATGACCTGTATAGTGTAGTCCATTTCCTCCTCCATGACCTGTATAGTGTAGTCCATTTCCTCCTCCATGACCTGTATAGTGTAGTCCATTTCCTCCTCCATGACCTGTATAGTGTAGTCCATTTCCTCCTCCATGACCTGTATAGTGTAGTCCATTTCCTCCTCCATGACCTGTATAGTGTAGTCCATTTCCTCCTCCATGACCTGTATAGTGTAGTCCATTTCCTCCTCCATGACCTGTATAGTGTAGTCCATTTCCTCCTCCATGACCTGTATAGTGTAGTCCATTTCCTCCTCCATGACCTGTATAGTGTAGTCCATTTCCTCCTCCATGACCTGTATAGTGTAGTCCATTTCCTCCTCCATGACCTGTATAGTGTAGTCCATTTCCTCCTCCATGACCTGTATAGTGTAGTCCATTTCCTCCTCCATGACCTGTATAGTGTAGTCCATTTCCTCCTCCATGACCTGTATAGTGTAGTCCATTTCCTCCTCCATGACCTGTATAGTGTAGTCCATTTCCTCCTCCATGACCTGTATAGTGTAGTCCATTTCCTCCTCCATGACCTGTATAGTGTAGTCCATTTCCTCCTCCATGACCTGTATAGTGTAGTCCATTTCCTCCTCCATGACCTGTATAGTGTAGTCCATTTCCTCCTCCATGACCTGTATAGTGTAGTCCATTTCCTCCTCCATGACCTGTATAGTGTAGTCCATTTCCTCCTCCATGACCTGTATAGTGTAGTCCATTTCCTCCTCCATGACCTGTATAGTGTAGTCCATTTCCTCCTCCATGACCTGTATAGTGTAGTCCATTTTTTTCCCCATGACCTGTATAGTGTAGTCCATTTCCTCCTTCATGACCTGTATAGTGTAGTTCATTTTAGCGTCTGCTGGCGGTCTCTGAGGGCGGAACGCATACGCCGGCGTCATCAATAGTCTGACGTCATCAACTTCGTGATGAGTGATAACATTTCTCTTGTTTGTTGTAATTCTAAAACGAGATGACATATAACCTTCAAAATTCAGTAGATTTATCTTTAGGTAAAAACGCTTACCTTCCATAAAATATAATCAGAATCTGTTCTGAACTTTTTGAGTTATTTTGTCGAATAACTAACAAAGGAACGAACGAATGGAGGGTGAAACATAACCTCCTTGGCGGAGGTAAGTAACTAACCGAGGGTAAATATAACCTATTTGACGAAGGTAAGTAACTAACCGAGGGTAAATATAACCTATTTGACGAAGGTAAGTAACTAACCGAGGGTAAATATAACCTCGCCTCCTTGGCGGAGATGATCAAGCACGAGTCACGTGGGCGATGAGCAGTGTGTCCTCAGCCAATGAGACACAAAAGAAAGCTGTGGTTAAGGTAACATGGCAATAAAAACTTACGTTTGTTGATTCCCCTGAACTTTTTTAACAGAAGAAGCCAAACTGAACATAAGCCAAACTTTCTTTCACTGAAAATACTTATAAAACTTCAATAGTGGATTCCCTGAGTGCTCATATGGCAGGGAAGATGGAACAGCATGCTATTCCTTGTTTATTGTTAATTTCTTTCTCCCCACCCTCTCCCCCACCCCCACCCCCACCCCACCCCCCACCCCCCACCCACCACCCCACCCACCACCCCACCCCCCAACCCCACCCCCATCCCACCCCCATTTTTGTACATAACTGAAAACAAAGTTTAGGGTGGGCAGAACAAAGTAGGGTGGTTGGGTTACCGTAACCACGACTATCTTGGGAGGGGACCTAAAGAGAAGCAGAGCTGGCATTTCCTCGCTCGACTGTCACTTCGGGGCCTGCCTAGCTCCACCCGGGTCGACGGACTCTCGCTCTGTGCAACAACAGACAGACAAGCGTCGAGTTTTCACTTTTATCTGGACTGGCTTTGGCACGAACGGATTCCTGTCACATTCTCTAACCATTCACCTGACTGTTTCCTTCTTCTGCCTGCCATTAACGCCACCTCCCCCTCCTCTCAACCCCCTCCTCACCCCCTTCCCCTTCATCATCACTGTATTTCTCCTTACACAGCAGTGCCTCCTCCACCTGCTACCATCTCTTTCCCTCCATCGTTTTGACGATCCCCCCCCCCCCCCCACTACCCCTAACGCCTTCTAACCTCCCACCCCAGTCTCCCTGTCAAGCTGTGGTGTCAGACGCTCGCTGTGTTCGGGGTAGACAGGGGAAAAAATTCAGGGGAGACAAGTCAGGGGAGACAATTCAGGGGAGACAATTCAGGGTAGGCAGGGGGAGACAATGTGAGTAGGTAAGCTTACCAAAAGGCACCCGGGTGGCGACAGCAGCCGTCAGGTGGCAGCACTCTGGCATTCATTACGTGACCCTCCTCTGGGCAGCTCCGTGGTAGTGTTGTGGGTAAGAAAGGGTGGCACAGCCCTATATCTCTCTAAGCTCTACTGCGTGGTAGTGTTGTGTGTAAGAAAGGGTGGCACAGCCCTATATCTCTCTAAGCTCTACTGCGTGGTAGTGTTGTGTGTAAGAAAGGGTGGCTCAGCCCTATATCTCTTTAAGCTCTACTGCGTGGTAGTGTTGTGTGTAAGAAAGAGTGGCACAGCCCAATATCTTTCTAAGCTCTACTGAGTGGTAGTGTTGTGTGCATGGAAGAGTGGCATAGCTCAATATCTTTCTAAGCTCTATACTGCGTGGTAGTGTTGTGTGTTAGGAAGAGTGGCATAGTTCAATATCTTTCTAAGCTCTATACTGCGTGGTAGTGTTGTGTGTAAGACAATATCTTTCTAAGCTCTACTGAGTGGTAGTGTTGTGTGTATGGAAGAGTGGCATAGCTCAATATCTTTCTAAGCTCTATACTGCGTGGTAGTGTTGTGTGTAAGGAAGAGTGGCACAGCCCTATATCTAAGCTCTACTGAGTGGTAGTGTTGTGTGTTAGGAAGAGTGGCACAACCCCATATCTCTCTAAGCTCTACTGCGTGGTAGTGTTGTGTGTAAGGAAGAGTGGTATAGCCCAATATCTTTCTAATCTCTACTGCGTGGTAGTGTTGTGTGTTAGGAAAGGTGGCACAGCCCAATATCTTTCTAAGCTCTACTTAGTGGTAGTGTTGCGTGTTAGGAAGGGTGGCACAGCCCCATATCTCTCTAAGCTGTACTGCGTGGTAGTGTTGTGTGTAAGAAAGGGTGGCTCAGCCCTATATCTCTTTAAGCTCTACTGCGTGATAGTGTTGTGTGTAAGAAAGGGTGGCACAGCCCAATATCTTTCTAAGCTCTACTGCATGGTAGTGTTGTGTGTATGGAAGAGTGGCACAGCCCAATATCTTTCTAAGCTCTATACTGCGTAGTAGTGTTGTGTGTAAGGAAGAGTGGCACAGCCCTATATCTAAGCTCTACTGAGTGGTAGTGTTGTGTGTTAGGAAGAGTGGCACAGCCCAATATCTCTCTAAGCTCTACTGCGTGGTAGTGTTGTGTGTAAGAAAGGGTGGCACAGCCCTATATCTCTCTAAGCTCTACTGCGTGGTAGTGTTGTGTGTAAGGAAGGGTGGCACAGCCCTATATCTCTCTAAGCTCTACTGCGTGGTAGGGTTGTGTGTAAGGAAGGGTGGCACAGCCCTATATCTCTCTAAGCTCTACTGCGTGGTAGGGTTGTGTGTAAGGAAGGGTGGCACAGCCCTATATCTCTCTAAGCTCTACTGCGTGGTAGTGTTGTGTGTAAGGAAGAGTGGTATAGCCCAATATCTTTCTAAGCTCTAATGCGTGGTAGTGTTGTGTGTTAGGAAGAGTGGCACAGCCCCATATCTCTCTCAGCTCTACTGCGTGGTAGTGTTGTATGTTAGGAAGAGTGGTATAGCCCTATATCTAAGCTGTCCTGCGTGGTAGTGTTGTGTGTTAGGAAGAGTGGCACAGCCCCATATCTCTCTAAGCTCTACTGCGTGGTAGTGTTGTGTGTTAGGAAGGGTGGTATAGCCCTATATCTAAGCTGTACTGCGTGGTAGTGTTGTATGTTAGGAAGGGTGGTATAGCCCTATATCTAAGCTGTACTGCGTGGTAGTGTTGTATGTTAGGAAGGGTGGAATAGCCCTATATCTAAGCTCTACTGCGTGGTAGTGTTGTGTGTTAGGAACAGTGGCACAGTCCTACATCTCTCTAAGCTGTACTGCGTGGTAGTGTTGTGTGTTAGGAACAGTGGCACAGTCCTACATCTCTCTAAGCTGTACTGTGTGGTAGTGTTGTGTGTTAGGAAGGGTGGAATAGCCCTATATTTAAGCTGTACTGCGTGGAAGTGTTGTGTGTTAGGAACAGTGGCACAGCCCTATGTCACTCAAAGCTGAACGGCATGACAGTGTTGTGGCCAAAGCAATTTACTAGAAAGTATCTAATTGGCTGATCGGCCGCATTGCGTGTCTGGATAGAGTCTTCTTTTTCTTTCTTTTTTTCAAAGCTTGACTGGCTTTCAGTCTAAACATCTCTAGTGATGGAAGTGATCAATGGCCCCACATAGCCTATACAGGCTGGTAGACCGTAAGAACCTAATCATCGTCAACTTTACCAGAGACGTTCGTGGTGAAATGTTCCCAGAATGAACTCTGCATAATTCTGCCATAGCACATGTATATCTGACATGTAAGTGCTGATTCTTACAATGCGCCTTTCTCACACCGAGGCATGCTCAAGGCGCCCACAGTTGTTTTCGGAAAATAGGGTCTTTATGCCCCTTCTGAAACTGGTCAGACGCTCTGACCTCCTGAGTTCCTCTGGAGCTGAGTTCCAGAGTTATGGACCCACGAATGAGAAAGATCTGTATCCGGATCCCCTGAGGTGTTTGGGGGTGACGCACAGAGGGAGCCTTCTCGATGACCTTAGGCCTCTTGGTGGTGTGTACTCTTGTAAAACAAAACCGACTTGTATTGTGGAGCAGTCTCGGAGATACACCTAAACGCATTGTGAAGTCTAACAGCACATTTGGACTATGAACAAACAAACAATTTATTCGCACTCATTCACGTCTGGAGCTCAGCACGATGGTCGTCATCACGTGGCGATGGCGGTGGCGATGGCGATGGCGGTGGCGATGGCGGTGGCGATGGCGATGGAGAGGGCTGGCAGACACTGAGAGGTCAGGACTGGCAGACACTGAGAGGTCATCATCGCGCCGCGGCCCTCGCCCTGGCTGTCTGACGTGTCTCCATGGCATCAGATCGCCCTTGGCCACAGCCATGGAGGAAGACTTCGGGGCGTCCCCCCAGACGCCTGGCACCTTGTTAGAAGCTGTCTGCCTCAGTCCCTGGCGACCCGTGTGTACCCAGTGACGCGGCCCTAGAGACCCATCTCTGCCCCCTGCTAGCAGTACGACCCCCTTACTCTAATCACACCCTCAACCCCCCCCCCCCCCCCCCCCTTTCATCTCTACTACGTGTAGATCCCCACTACAGCTCACTCCAAACTCAATCATACTAAAACTCCATCCCCCACCCCCACCCCTACTAACCTTCAACCCATTCAGACTCTACTCACCTACTTTCTTCACCCTCCACCCATCCCCGAATCCAATTTCTAGCAACATCCAGTTTCACTAACTACTCCACCACGACCTTTTTTCCCTACCAGAGCACCCAACCCTACCCCCATCCTTACTAATCTTGAACCTCAGCGCCCCCCCCCCCCTTCATCCCCTCTCTTCTCCCACCAACCATCCTACCCCAAGACCCGATTCCCTTGTCTTCCCCAGCCATCGCCAGTCGCTGGACATGGCGGACTTTGAGGTGAAGATGATCTCAGTTTGTGAGACTTTTTCGCCTCTTTTTGTCTCCACCTGACGGTCCGTGGGTTTCTGCTTTGAATTATTATCTAGGTCCACAACTACTACTACTATCACCACCGCCACCACCATTACTACTACTACTGCCACCACCACCACCACCATCATTACTACTAATGCTACCACAACTACCACCATCTCCATTATTTTTACTACGACCACCACCACTATCGCCACCACCATCACCACGACGACCAGTACATCACCACCACCATCACAATTACCACCATTACCACCACTACCTTCACCACCACCGTTACTACTACCAGCGCCACCATCACGACCACTAGCACCATCATCACCTTTACCAACACTATCACCACCACAACCACCATCACTACCACCACCATCACAACACCATCACAACCACCACCATCGCCACCAACATCGCCACCATCATTACCATTACCGCGCGCAACCACTATAACCACCACTGACACCTCCAATACCACCATAACAACCAGCACCAACACCACAAGCACTTCTTCTCGCTGTTCTTTTAGTCATCCCCCCCCCCTCCGAAAATCGAAGGCTGTTCCACCCAACGCACTCGCGCCCATGTCCCTTTCCATCGCCTGCTGTCCCTTATCACTCTCGTCATATCGGCAGTCGCCTCCACGCCATGAGTTATTGCGTCCATCCCCCTGCCCAGATTGGCAAAAAATGCGCCTGTCATGTTGACGGCTTCGTATCTAAATCACATCGGGTGCAGTCCTCCTTGATGAGAGAGAAAGAGAGAGAGGGAGGGAGAGAGAGATAGAGAGAGAGAGAGAGAGAGAGACGCTTTATTGCTTAGGACAGACGCCCATCCCACAGGAACATTGTACACATCATTGTTGGTGTTCCCCCCTTGCATTATGTACGTTTGACTGGCAGAATCTGTCTAAGATTCAGAGAGTAGTACGTATATATATACATACATGTACATTGCTACGTTTCTCGTCTTGTTTGGGTCTGACCTCCCCTTTCAGGCTTTCAGTAAGCCCAGTTGGTGAACAGCTTTGTAAGTGTTGATGGAGGTAGTTTTTTCCTCAGCTCAGCATACAGGAAGCAATGTAATAGAAAGTGTTCTTCGTTTTCATTTGACTGAGAGAGAGAGAGAGAGAGAGAGAGAGAGAGAGAGAATACACACGCACACACACACACACACACACACACACACACACACACACACAGAGGGAGGTAATGGGTGTAGATATAGTTTAAAACTGTCATTGTTTTTACAAGCTGAGTAAGACAGCAGATTGTTTTCATATAAAATCCGCTTCAAAATTCCAGATGGAGGTTTTTTAATAAGAATGTTGTTGTTGCTGTTGTTGTTGTTGTTGTTCAGTTGTAGTTGTTTAGATGTAGTTAATGTGTTTACTGCTTTTTTCTGACTATTCGAATCGAGTGCCTTTAGAAGAGTGCATTAATTGCGTCCCATTTTCCCCTGCCCTTATTCTCCCATTCCCTCCAGATGTTTTTGTATGGACAATCCATTCTGGCCGAGGGACATATTCGTCACAAAGGGTGTTAGATAACATTGTGAAATCCGAGAGCGTGTCTTAAGCAACTGACTGTTTCTGCGATTCATCCCTGCCCAGCGCTCTCTAGTATTGCCGTTTTGACAGGCTGCTTACCCAGGGAGTATCTGGCGTGGGAAGAACAAGGGAATCCTTTGAAAAAAGCAGACAATTATATAATTCCTTTCGCGTCTGCCAGCAAAATCAATCGACCACGGAAATCGCTATCGTGAAAGGTCCCATTCTCCCGCCAATAAAAATGGACGATAGCGCTGTGAGAGCATTTTTGAGGCACACTGAGGAGCTGTTTGCTCTCGCCGCCTCCCTTCCCCTTGCTTCGCGCCCATCGCGATGTCGCAGTTTTGTTTGTTGTTGGTCTACCTCTGATAGCTGCCTATCGTCTGCCTGTTCGAGACGAGACGAGTTATTCCCCCTTTCCACCAGGGTGAGGCGAGCGCGCTTCAAAGGCGCCATCTTTCATCGGAGCTAGCCAATCAGAAGACGATACGTGGCGCTCGGGCTGATCGCAGCGAGGCCTCCCGGCCTACCGCCGAGATCTCGTCGAATCCCGCAGAGTCTCGCGAATTCTCTCGGGTCTTTCCGAAGTTCTGACCGGTGCTCTGTTGTTTCAACATCCCTGTGTCCTGCCAATCGCTGTCTGTCTAGCTGCAGGGCGGAAGAAAAATGCGTCTGTTGAAAGAAGGAGATGAGCATGTTTGTTTCCACCGTGTCCTCTTTGGCGAGACGGTGTCTACACACAAAAACACCCACTGCTGCTGACGACCCATGTTGGATAGTGAGGACTCCGGTGATAACGCCAACGGTTGAATCTTCGGAAGACTTTTCTTGTTTGGGTAGATGATGAATAGGGGGAAAAGGATTCGTGACAGCAAAAACTTCCTTGTGGTTGAGATGATGTGTGTTTGTTGAATGATCATCTGAGATGTCCGCATGACAACAAATAGGTGGAAAACGGGAATCTTTACAGTTTGGTGCTTTGATGTCCCGGTTAATCTAGCGATCTCGCTACAGCTCGAAATTTGCCTGAGATCTCAGCGTTAAGCTGCTAGGATAGGTTGTGTTTGCTTTGACATGCAGTTTGGTGATAGACTCATCTACCTGTGAATCTTTCATAGTAATGCACTTGGACTCTGTCTGTCTGTGTGTGTGTGTGTGTTTTGCGTGAGTGTGTGCGTGCGTGGGTGGGTGTGTTTGTGCGTGCGTGTGCGTGTGGCTTTGTGCGTGCGTGTGCGTATGGGTCTGTGAGTGTGTGTGTGTGTGTGTGTGTGTGTGTGTGTGTGTGTGTGTGTGTGTGTGTGTGTGTGTGTGTGTGTGTGTGTGTGAATAAGTGAGTGAGAGAGAAAGAGAAAGAGAGAGAGAGATTGCATTCGTTTTAACAACTGAAACGTTTGCATCTGCCAAACATGTATCATCATTAATAAT
>JAWQFJ010035372.1:47500-55000 GCA_034096865.1 Theodoxus fluviatilis | reverse complement strand
TCTCCATGCTAGGTCTATCTCTCTATAGTTTATTCATTTACTTGGTTATTTGTGTCTCCATGCTAGGTCTATCTCTCTATAGTTTATTCATTTACTTGGTTATTTTTGTCTCCATGCTAGGTCTATCTCTCTATAGTTTGTTTATTTACTTGGTTATTTTTGTCTCCATGCTAGGTCTATCTCTCTATAGTCTCCATGCTAGGTCTATCTCTCTACAGTCTCCATGCTAGGTCTATCTCTCTACAGTCTCCATGCTAGGTCTATCTCTCTACAGTCTCCATGCTAGGTCTATCTCTCTCTGTCTCCATGCTAGGTCTATCTCTCTACAGTCTCCATGCTAGGTCTATCTCTCTATAGTTTATTCATTTGCTTGGTTATTTGTGTCTCCATGCTAGGTCTATCTCTCTATAGTTTATTCATTTACTTGGTTATTTTTGTCTCCATGCTAGGTCTATCTCTCTATAGTTTGTTTATTTACTTGGTTATTTTTGTCTCCATGCTAGGTCTATTTCGAAATGAAATCGCTTTGTTATAACGAGATGATGACAACATAAATATTGTTTCGGAGTCTCAACTTGAGAGAATTTGATGATGTACATGTTTAAATGGAAGCTAGCTTATGTAATATCTGAAACTTTTTGAGGGTGGGTTAATACATTATTTCAATATCATTTGCTAAGATGTATTTAAAGAGTGAGAATCTATCTATCTACATGAATGCCATATATATTGCATGAGAGAATAACGGAGACCACCCATGCTATCTTCATTATCTGATGCATTACTTCACTTTCAATTACACAGATTTATTTCTAGAGTGAGAATTCATATCGACATAATTGTCATATTACGCAAGATAAATGAAGACAATCCGTCATTTGCACGTTATTAAAGCGGCCACACCATGGGCAGTAACAGTTCTGTATTTGCAAAATATATTTTATGTCATTGGTAACTTCACGTTTTCTATGTAATGATTATGAAAGATCGAACAAACAAAATTGTTTTGATTATTTATATATATATATATATATATATATATATAACTCGATCACTCATCCATATATCAAACTCGATCACTCATCTACGCGACCTACATGACGAGAACCAGACGATTTTGCTTTGTGTGGCCTGAGGCTCCTCTCTGCCCATCGTGTGGCCTGGCCTGACACCTGTCTCTGTTTCGGGCGAGCAGTGGCCGCTACGGCTCGCTGCCTGTAGTGTGTGGTAGGGAGAGCGTGGAGTCCCTCATCCAACAACACACCTACGCTCGCTCCCCCCTCAGGTCCTTCCCTGACCACGACCACGAGGACAGCATCCTGAAGCACAGGGACTACCTCCTCTCCAAAGGTGAGGGTACTTTTGGTTTTGTCTCTTTGTTTTGTTCCCACTGTAAGGAAGGGGGGAGGGGGAGAAGGGGGAGGAGAGAGAGGGGGGGGGGGGGGGGGGAGTTGACCCACCAACGCGATTCGTGGAAAATCGCATAACTCGGGAATTCACGACGTGACTTGATCGTACTCAACCCAGCTCTCTTTATGGCTATAGAAATCCATTCATTTATTCATTCATCCATTCATTCATTCATTCATTCATTTATTCATTTATTCGTTCATTCATTCATTCATTCATTCATTTATTCGTTCATTCATTCATTCATTCATTCATTTATTCATTCATTCATCCATTCATTCATTTATTCATTCATCCATTCATTCATTCATTCATTCATTCATTCATTCATTCATTCATTTATTCGTTCATTCATTCATTCATTCATTCATTTATTCATTCATTCATTCATCCATTCATTCATTCATCCATTCATTCATTCATTCATCCATTCATTCATTCATTCATCCATCCATTCATCCATTCATTCATTCATCCATTCATTCATCCATCCATTCATCCATTCATCCATTCATTCATTCATCCATTCATTCATTCATTCATTCATCCATCCATTCATTCATTCATTCATTCATTCATTCATTCATTCATTCATTCATTCATTCATTCATCCATCCATCCATTCATCCATTCATCCATTCATTCATTCATTCATTCATTCATTCATCCATTCATTCATTCATTCATTCATCCATTCATTCATTCATTCATTCATTCATCCATCCATTCATTCATTCATTCATTCATCCATTCATTCATTCATTCATTCATTCATTCATTCATCCATCCATCCATTCATCCATTCATCCATTCATTCATTCATTCATTCATCCATTCATTCATTCATTCATTTATTCATTCATTCATTCATCCATTCATTCATTCATTCATTCATTTATTCATACATTCATTCATTTATTCATTCATTCATTCATTCATTATGCATTCATTCATTCATCATTATGCATTCATTCATTCATTCATTCATTCATTATGCATTCATTCATTCATCATTATGCATTCATTCATTCATTCATTCATTCATTCATTATGCATTCATTCATTCATTCATTATGCATTAATTCATTCATTCGTTGATTCCTTCGTTCACTGTTTCGCGCGCGCGCGCGCGCGTGTGTGTGTGTGTGTGTGTGTCTGTGATTGTTTGTGTATATGTGTGTATGTGTGTGAGTGTGTGTGCGTGCGTGTGTGTGTGTGCGTGCGTGTGTGTGTGCGCGCGTGTGTGCGTGTGTGTGTGTGTGTACGTGCGCGCGCGCTATGTACGACGGACATTTTTTTTCACCTCATCTCTTTAAATAAAAGTCTGGAGGAATTGCGATTACCTCTTCTCCAAAGGTGAATATTTGATTGTTTCTGGTAATGTCTTAAGTATGAGAGACATTTCTTATCGCCTCCATTCTCTTCACATAAAAGTCTGCAGGGTTTAATAAAATATTATACCCGAATTATGACGTAGACATGTGACAGGGACATTGACAAATACAATTGTCTTCAGTGAGCATCACCACTCCTAAAATTAAAGTGTGGATGTGGGGTTTTCCTTCTGATGCTGAGTTCTGTAATGGGCGTGTGTTAGATACAGCTAGTATCTACTCTTCAAAAGTGAGTTTTCTCGATGTCCTGAGTTGCACACAGTCGTCCCTGACGTCGAGTGACAGCCATCCGTTTCATGCTAAATGTAATTCCGGTGTCAAAACACATAACTGATCATGTTCTGAGCGTGCGACTAAACCTTCTGCATTAATATGCTTGGTTTCCATGCCAACGGATTATATGTTCCAGCTTGGCTCTACTTTTTCCTATTTGAATCTTGCGGAGTATTTCTGCTTTTAGTTTGTTGACGTTTATCGGGCGATGGAAGAGTAGGTTTACACAAATATTAGCCTAGAAATGTTCTACTTCTCTCTGAAAAGAGACGGTCTTACGAGCGTAGGAGTTAATAGGATCTTTCATAAATCAAATGCACGTAGAAACATTGCTTGCTCGCTTCAAAGAGAAGGGTGAGTCTTTCTCTCTAAAAGTGAGACTGTTCTCCATCTTACCGCAAAGTCATTGCGACCCGCATGATTACTCCTGAAATCGTTCGTGGGCGAAAAAGTTTAGGCGAGTTTGAAGAGAGAGAGAGAAAGAGAGAGAGAGAGAGAGAGAGAGAGAGAGAGAGAGAGAGAGAGAGAGAGAGAGAGAGAGAGAGAGAGAGAGGGGGGGGGAAGGGGGGGAGGGGGGAAGGGGGGAGGGGGGGAAGGGGGGAAGGGGGGGAGGGGGGGAGAAAAGACAGACAAACAGACGGACGGACGGACGGACGGACGGACAGACAGACAGACGGATGGACAGAGGAGAGAGGAGGAGAGGAAAAGATTAGAAATCTCCTCCTCCTTCACCTCCTCCTCCTCCGCCGCCGCCTCAGCTGTCGCGGCCGCAAGCAACATTTCCCAAATGCCGTATTACACGAGGCGATTCCACACGGTCAACACTAACACTCCCCAGCGTGCTTCATTGTGGCAGTCAGGCGTGGTTTGCTACAGTGGAGCAAGAGCGTCGGTGTGGATTGTGTGAGATCGACTCGTGTAATACAGCCTTTGTGGATGTTCATAGACCTAAATCGCCTTCTCTTTGTGTCTCATTGCTATCGTCTTTCAAGAGAGGCTGTTGTTTCTTACTCCCCTACCCTGTCCTCCCTTGCCCTGCCCACTGGCTGTTGTCCCAGACGAGAGTGCTTGTTGGTTTAGGGAAGACTCTGTCCACCATCCCACGACTGACCACACGCACGGACTGCAGCCTTTGTGCTGCTGTCCCTCGCTGTCCGGTGGTCACTCCCCCTCAGCTGGACAGCGGCCAGGGGCCGGAGACAGCTGACAGGGGGTGAGCGTGGGAGGTGGGAGAACTTTGCGGGGAAGAGATGTGTGTGTGTGTGTGTGTGTGTGTGTGTGTGTGTGTGTGTGTGTGTGTGTGTGTGTGTATGTGTGTGAGTGTGTGTTTGAATGTAAGAATGCGTGTATGCTCGCGCGCGCGCGCGTGTGTGTGTGTGTGTGAGTTTGTTTGTGTGTGAGTTTGTCTGTGTGTATGTGTGTGTGTGTGTGTGTGTGTGTGTGTGTGTGTGTGTGTGTGTGTGTGTGTGTGTGTGTGTGTGTTTGTGTGCAAAATCTTACTCTTTCACTAAAAAGAGCAAAGCATGGGGAGCGGTGGTAGGGTGGGTGGAAAAGGAACAGAGTAGGATAAGAGTGTGGTAAGAGTAGAGGTGGGGCGGAGGGGGAGGGGGAGGGGGGGGGGGGGGGCAGATGACATTGAGGCGTGACAGTGGGAAGGACAAAGCATGGGGAATGGGGACATTTTTGTTCGTATTTGTTATGAAATTGCGAAACTTCAGACGATGTCCTCTTGTTCATAAAGGTCGTGCAGAGGTCAGGTAAGAATCAGAAGCTGACCTTGATGGCATCTTCCAATATGATATTGTGTCCTTTGAAAAATCAATGCAGATCAGATCTAAAGGATGTGCCTGTTCATTACGTTATAGAACATGTTTTGGATAGCTTGAGAAAGTATTTTGTCTTAATTTTGCATCATTTAGAGGGGAAAAGTATGTAGAAATCATTATACAGTTTATGACTGATAAGGCCAGAAGATGAAAGCTGAAGGGATGACCTTGAACGAATGGGGGAAAGGCGCAGGAGAGGAGAAGCTTTGAGGGGGAGTGGGTGGGTGTGTGGGGTGGGGGCAGACTAGACTTCAAGAAGCTTTAAGAGGGATTGAGACAGACTTGAGAACCGACTGCTCCAAGCCAGGTGTTTGCAGGAGGGTCAAATCTGCCCAGAGAGAGGGGACCTGAAGACAAAGTCTGAGTCCATACCGACCAGACAGAGCAGAAACGGGACAGGTCACTGTCCAACTGGACACCGGTCACTTCTGCAGTCACGTGACAACTGACGAGGTGACACGCGCCCTGGACGCTGACCATCGTCCACCTGTCAATCAAACTCACCGCCACCCGGAAGTGGGTTTTGCGCATGTCAGTCATCCCAGACGTGGTCAGGCCCCGCCCTTTCCTGAGCACGATGGCCACGAGACGTGCTCAGTGCTGCCCCCTGCCGCAGTTCCCTCCCTATGAATGAGAGAGCCGCCTGTGTTTAATGGCCTGTCAGCGATGTGTGGTAATTACGCATTGAACAAGGCAATTTAAGGGAATTAAGAACCTCCAGTTTAAGGACTGAGCCTGTAAAGCGAGCAGTCGCCAATGAGTACATTTTCGTAGTAACGTCTGCTTCTGGGATGGAACCATGGTGACAGCTGCGCTAAAAATTTAGAACAGATCCTGGACTGTGGACATTTTATCACGACCAGAGAGTAGTCCACTGCTCACAGATACCCGTACGCTGTCTCCCAAGCGTGCGTAAAAGGAACACTTGTTAACTTGGCGTGGAGGAAGCTTCTTTTCAAGACGATTTGTTCTTTCGTTGGCACGTCACAGACGTTGAACCAACACTCACGCAGTCACTAAGGTGCATCATAGATGTTCACCTTGTACATCCATACTCATTCAGCACTCACGCAGTCACTAAGGTGCATCATAGATGTTCACCTTGTACATTCATGCTCATTCAGCACTCACACAGTCTCTAAGGTGCATCATAGATGTTCACCTTGTACATTCATGCTCATTCAGCACTCACGCAGTCTCTAAGGTGCATCATAGATGTTCGTCTTGTACATTCATACTCATTCAGCACTCACGCAGTCACTAAGGTGCATCATAGATGTTCACCTTGTACATTCATACTCATTCAGCACTCACGCAGTCACTAAGGTGCATCATAGATGTTCACCTTGTACATCCATACTCATTCAGCACTCATACAGTCACTAAGGTGCATCATAGATGTTCACCTTGTACATTCATACTCATTCAGCACTCACGCAGTCACTAAGGTGCATCATAGATGTTCACCTTGTACATTCATACTCATTCAGCACTCACGCAGTCACTAAGGTGCATCATAGATGTTCGTCTTGTACATTCATACTCATTCAGCACTCACGCAGTCACTAAGGTGCATCATAGATGTTCACCTTGTACATTCATACTCATTCAGCACTCACGCAGTCACTAAGGTGCATCATAGATGTTCACTTTGTACATTCATGCTCATTCAGCACTCATACAGTCACTAAGGTGCATCATAGATGTTCGTCTTGTACATTCATGCTCATTCACGCACACACAGGGTTACAACACTTACACACAGGGTTACAACACTTACACACAGGGTTACACACAGGGTTACAACACTTACACACAGGGTTACACACAGGGTTGCAACACATAGAAAGGACACAGGGCCGCAGCCAATGGGGGAATTGCAATATCTTACAATGAACACAGACGAAACCCAACTTGCGAATGAAAACAAAGCACAGAGACTGGCGATTGGGTGACTGACGAGATTCATTTCCAGACTGGAACCATCTTGATTGTCGCTGTGGTCCAGTGTCTTGATGATAATGAATTGTCTGCTAAAAGAACCTTTTTAAGACAGATGACCAGGTCGTCGTTGTAATGCAAATGTTATGATTGTACATGTATTCATAGTCATCTACACAGATATGATATTCCATTGCTCTTTGAGGAAAACGTGCCCTACTTGGACTCATAAAGGATACAGTGCCGTGATGCACACACCAAGAACTAAATGTGATGGACGTGTTCAATAATCGGGAGGAGGATTGACCCGAAAACAGAAAAACAATGTCACAATATCTACTTGCTGAAGTAAAATTGCGTTGAAATATATGCATACATTTTTTAATTATGTTTATGCATATATTTATATTGAGACATATTTATGTAAATTTAGAACGCGCCTGACATTTCCTTTCCCTATACTCATCGTCCCCACTTTCTTCTTTCTTTCCTCGCTTTCCGTTTCCATCTCCTCCATTGCTCCAACCCCTCACTACCCCCACCCACCTGTACAGAGACAATCAACTTCACATACATTACAGACTCGTCACCAATTCTGTATTATCAGAACATAGATGGCTGTTGCTCGACTATTAAACAGTAAAACTCAACCCATT
>JAWQFJ010035372.1:20000-37500 GCA_034096865.1 Theodoxus fluviatilis | reverse complement strand
TTTTTCGATAAAGATTCATCCATACAACCCAAATTTACCTACATTCTCCATTGTAAGTTGTGTGTATCTGTGGTGGAGGGTTCTTATTGCCTAACAGGCTGCTTCGGGCCGGAGGTCCTCCTCGAGTTCCCAGAACTGTTAGCTTTGCTGGATTCATACTGATGCGAAACCACGGACACTGTGGAATAAGAGAGATCTACAGAAGAGAAAATGGACAAGAGGCTGTGTAGGAGAAGGAAGAAGAGGAGAAGGAAGAAGAGGGAGAAGGAAGAAGAGGGAGAAGGAAGAAGAGGGAGGAGGAAGAAGAGGGGGGGAGGAGGAGGAGGAGGAGGAGGAGGAGGAGGAGGAGGAGGAGGAGGAGGAGGAGGAGGAGGAGGAGGAGGAGGAGGAGGAGGAGGAGGAGGAAAGAAAGAAAGAATAACACATAAGCTAACCAGAGGAACAAGAACAGAAAGTAGGTATTGATATATTGCCTGCAAAAATCATTAGTAAATTTCCTCGCTATTCTTCCTTTCCTATAAGACACGTGCGGTGCTGAAACATTTTGTCTACCATGACCCCAGTGTCCTTGACATTGCCGTGACTTTCACCGCCAGCTGTGGGGGTAGGGGTGATTGTTAGAGACTTGGAATGCACGAGCAGACGCAACGGCACAGACGCTTGCGTCGTTTTTCCTCAAGCCAGCTCTGTCACCTGACTGCTGACGTGCTTAGGACTGGACGAAACCTCTGGTCACCTGACTGCTGACGTGCCCAGAACTGGATAAAACCTCTGGTCACCTGACTGCTGACGTGCCCAGAACTGGACAAAGCCTCTGGTCACCTGACTGCTGACGTGCCCAGGACTGGACAAAGCCTCTGGTCACCTGACTGCTGACGTGCCCAGGACTGGACAAAACCTCTGGTCACCTGACTGCTGACGTGCCCAGGACTGGACAAAACCTCTGGTCACCTGACTGCTGACGTGCCCAGGACTGGACAAAACCTCTGGTCACCTGACTGCTGACGTGCCCAGAACTGGACAAAGCCTCTGGTCACCTGACTGCTGACGTGCCCAGGACTGGACAAAACCTCTGGTCACCTGACTGCTGACGTGCCCAGGACTGGACAAATGCCTCTGGTCACCTGACTGCAGTGTCCACACGCTCCGTGCGGGCGGCAGAAGTGGAAGTCGTAGAAATTGTGACCCCGGTTTGAGAAGAGAATCAGTTAAAAATGCGTAGCTTCAAGTACAGACGCATGAGAGGCGGGGCCTGCATGCCAAACAATCTCAAGAACCTCCTGATATAGATGTAGGTATATCTACGTGCCGGGGTCGGGTGTACAGTTACTGAAAAGAAGAGTATAAGACAACTCATGAAAGAAACAGTCGGTTGCTTGTCTTATACTCTTCTTTTCTGATATAGATGTAGCGCACCTCAGGGTCACACCTTGGATCCTCTGCAAATAAGCTGCTGGTCTGCCGCCGGGGCAACTACAAGACTTTTAGAGACAGTGCTTTTCCAGTGCTCCGCACCCCAGTCCTGGAACAGTCTGTTTTTGGAAATTCGCGTGGCGGAGACCCTAAACTCCTCTGAGAGGCGACTGAAGACCAACATTTTTGCTCTGTGACAGATTGCAGCTTCCTTGAGCAGCACAGCATTCTGGAATAGGCACTGCAGAAAATTCCTTACAAACGTACAGAATAATGCATTCACTCCATCCGTTGCAAGGAGTGTCTTTGCAGCTCTATGGAAAGTTACGCATTCTTCCTACGGAGACGGGCACAGGTATCTTAAGCCTGGAGCTGTTGGTGGACTGTGAAGATGTGAACACTGACGTCGTGCTTCAACTATGTGACAATGAATGGAAACGATCTCATGTACTTATTCGAGGGACGTAGGTCCTTTCTCCACAAAGCAAGGAGATGAATTGTGGATTTGGGTAGGCGTTTTTACGTAATTAGTCGCAATCATCTATTGCGTAGACTGTGTGTCCTAGAGCGAGTAAAACCTTGTAGTGCCACGGTCAACAGATAGAAGAAGACCATGCCGTGTTAAGTTGACACGCCAAATAAGGGCAGGTATTTGGGGGGAGTGTGGAGGTGAGGGTGGGATGGGGGATGTTGTGGGGTCAATACCGCTGCCTTGATGTGAGCCCTTTGCTTCGAGTGTTTTCACACAAGATCTGAATCCCTTTACACGGCGGGCGCAAAGGTTGCGAAGAGGAAGACTGGGGCTGCTCATTCTTTCTCTCTCTGCATGCCTGATATGAGTGAAAGATGAAAGAGCGGGATTCAGAAACTATGTTTCTCAGGTTTGAGTAATTTATTTGTGAGTATATTATGTGTTCTGGAGACCCGCAATTGATAAATATTTCAACATTACGTGTGAAGAAAACCATTCACGATGATTTGAAAGCCTACTCCTCAACATTGTGGGCAGTAGTTGTAGTGAAATTGCGGGGAAAACTTTAGGTTTAAGGGGGGAATTGCTTATTAAATAACATCGGAAATAAATTTAGAAGGAAAAGCTAATTGTACGCAAACATGCAGAACCCATGCGCAAAAAGTGTTTTTCCTATAAACATTTGATCTACACAACTTTCCTCCTGCTCCTCCAATGGCGTTGAATGTACCTGGTTTTTCTTTATTGGTTAATTTGAACAGATGTTTGCTGTCGTGTCAATCGATGTGAAACGGTGTTCTGCAGACACACCTCAGAGATGATAACGTTGCTCGTGTTGCCGCATTGAGTGTTCCAGTACTTTGGAATATGCACTTTTTCTTGAAATTGCAGTAACGTGACTGGTTTTGTTTTCATACTGCTGACTCATCATGTGGGTAGCTGAGGTAAATTTTCACACTTTCAGCGAAGATTGTTTTTCTCTCGCAAAAATGGCAAAGCGTTTATTGAAAATGACTACACGGTATGATCTTTTGTTCATGGACCCTAAATGTTGGCCATGTTGACTTGTTGCTGATATGTAGGCCAAGATCAGATACGCGGAGTAGATTACGTTGACTTAATATTTTCCCGAGAAGACTTTGGTCTATAAATCTAGAACTTTCGGGATTTAAAAAGTGAATAACTTGATGTACAAGTGTTTGTCATTTTCTGTCATTTTCCATAACTAAAGACCGGAATTAATGCTATTTGAATGGGCATTCTCTTTTGTCTCTTTGTCCAAGGGCTACACAACTTTCTTGGTGACAATAGTGTTTAAAAAAGGACGTGCACCACTCACACAAAGTTGTGACTGAATAACAGGTCTGAAACTGGGTTGATCACCAAGAACTATTTCACTTTGGAACAAAAACCTGTTTATAATGTTATTGCTATGACCGTGCCATGAGAAATTTGTTTTCTGGTTATTTACACGTGTTTTATTTTTATAGGAACATCAGAATTAAATTTTGTTGTCATACACGATGTAAACCTATGAATACATCAGCGCGGAACAGAAACAAAATACATCCAGGGAAATGTTCCACATGGATTTTGCTTCCTCCTAGATTCTCTGTTTTGCTGTGTGGTTCTGGAGCTCTCATTTCGTGGTGTTGCTCACGTGACTACGAGGTCATCCGGTAATTTCTCTCCATTGACATCGTTGACTTGTATCATTTCATATTAACCGATAAAGTCTCGAGTTGCACTCTGCTTTGTGGTGCCATCATTTTCAAGACTTCGGAATGAGGCTTTTCCAGCAGAAGGTTCAGGAGACTGCTGCTGCAACACCCACCCGCCCATCCACTCCAGCCCCCGTCACTTCAGATTGAACGCTGTTTTTGGAGCGTTAGTGTCCAGCTGCAGTAGCGTGACGAGGGGAACAATTCCAAGATTATTTGTGGTTGTTGTTGTTGTTCTGTGTGCACCCATTGGACACGCAGACAAGGAGTGGGTAGGGTTAGGGATGGGGTCACAGCGGACAGCAAGGTTAGTCTGACAATGTAAACCTTTCTCTTTTTTCTCTGTAAGCAAATGAGACACCTCAACTGCAAGGTCTCTCGTGCATAAACAAAGATAAGTAAAGCAGAATAGAAGATAACCATGTTATCCTCAGACGGAAAAACGGCACATGTTATTAAATTTGCAGCATAATTGACATGATAACATTGATACGACAGATTCTGAGATAAAACACACATCGCTCCCTCCTCTCTCTCTCTCTCTCTCTCTCTCTCTCTCTTCCTCCTTTCTCTCTTTCTCTATCTCTGCATCTCTCTCACACATACACACGCGCGCGCGCGCATATACACACACTCGCATATGCAGACCTACGCATATAATTGTTTATGTTCTTCACACTTGAACAAAATGGGGTGAAATCGATGTGTAGAACTCGGTTGAATTTCAGGTTAAGTGGACACATGTCTCCTCGGACTCATCTACAGTCTGAGATGAATTCTACGCGGTGTAGCGGGAAATGCACGCGGGGAGTTGGGCCGGTTTGCAGGCAGTCTCTAGTGCTCTGTCGGCATGGTAGCAACGCCATTAATGTCTACCGTAATACCTGCGCTTGTGTAACACTCTGGAGTCCCATTTGTACTGCAGAACAGTCGATGTTCAGAATGTGTGAGGACGCTCTAACAGAGCCGTCTGTTGCAACAGCTGTATATAACACGCCTGCAGTGTATTCAAACACGCCCTAGAAGTATGGGTATGTGAGCGTGTTGGTCGATGATATCGTTATTACTTTGTGATAACAACCAGACACTTTTTGCTTGTGTTCTTGTACTTGTACGACAATAAACGTCCTTTGGAACTGCAAACGTCCTGTGACATTGTTCAGTTTACTTTTGTTGTTATTGTTGTTGATGTTGCTGCTGCTGCTGCTGCTGCTGTTGTTGTTGTTGAGAGAATAGTGCAAAATATATGTGTCGTTGATAAACGTTTTGTCGATAAGCTGATAATCGCATTGCTTTTCTGGGCGTGTTTCTCTCCTTTTCCTGTTTGTCCTTGTCTTTCAGCTGCTGTTCCGGTTTTCTTTCCTTTATCTACCCATCCCCCCTCGTCCATCCTCCCCAAATTCCCCACACCCCGCCTGTCTGGCCGTCTGCCCCCATCTCTCTGGCTGGCTGGTTGGCTGGCTGGCTGGCAAGCTGGCTGGCTGGCTGGCTGGCTGGCTGGCTGGCTGACTGGCTGGCTGGCTGGCTGTGTGTGTGTGGCTGTGTGTGTGTGTGTGTCTCTCTACCTCCCCCCTCCCTCATCTACCTCCACCTCAACCCTTGCATTCAGCGCCCCCCTCTCTCTCGCTTCTCCTCGCTCTCTCCTGCATCTCTCTCTCTACTCTTCTTTCCTCGCTCTCGCTCGCTCGCTCGCTCTATCTCGTGCGCGCTCGCTTTGTCAATCTGTCTGTCCGTCCGTCTGTCCGTCCGTCCATTCATCTGTCCGTCCATCCATCTGCCTGCCTGCCTGCCTGCCTGCCTGCTTGCCTGCCTGCCTGCCTGTCTGTCTGTCTGTCTGTCTGTCTGTCTGTCTGTCTGCGTCTCTCTCTCTCTCTCTCTCTCTCCCTCCCTCCCTCTCTCTCTCTCTCTCTCTCTCTCTCTCTCTCTCTCTCTCTCTCTCTCTCTCTCTCTCTCTCTCTCTCTCTCTCTCTCCCCAAGGACACTACCAGGAGCGAGGGCTGGGGCAGAGGGCACAGTGGGCCTGGTGGGTGTGGACTTTTATGCAGAAGGAAGCCGTGTTGTTTACTGCCACCCCGACCTCCACCTACGTCATCTGATCATTCTTGGTGGTGGGGCAACGGAGCCAAAGTGTTCCAACGGGGAAATCAACAGCTTGTAGCAGTGTCCAACTTGGAAAGCGATCCCACCCCCTGGCCGAATAAAAATCTTGCTTGTCTTCCCCGCATTGAACAGCTTTAGTCGTAACTACGGGGGGGGGGGGGGGGGGGGGGGGGGGGGGAGGGGGGGAGGAGGGAGATGGGGGGAGGGGGAGCAGGCGTTTTCATGAAACTCATCTTTCAAAACGCAGTAGACACACATATAACAGGGACGGCAAGGAAGAAACAAATTTATATGGTGAGGGAAGGAAAATGATAATGTTTTTCTTGACACCTTACACAAAATAAAAATGCCCCTCAGAAATGGGCGGATGCAAATTATATAAAATGCACACACATACGATCGTCCACCTACGCACGTACGAACACTTATTCACATTGCTGCACAACTGCATTACAAAGCATATGTCTGTTTAATATCTCAGATGATTATATGCACGCGCGTCCGCGCACATGCATGCACGCCCTAGCACACAAACACATACACGTGTGCTTGCGCGCACATACACATTTGCATATGCTTCATGAATTTACACATACATGCAAAGACAGACGAACGCACAGATAGAAAGATGGGTGAATCATTTTAAACTTTATCGTCCAAAGTTTGGAAGTATATGTAGTAGTGTGTTTTTAGTATTTTAAATACATATACATACATCAAATAAAATTTGGCAAACAATGGTAATCTAGATACATATTTCTCAACGAAATACGTTCGCGCGTGCACACACACAGACACACATACACACACACACATACACACACACACATTTACAGACACACAAACACACATATACATACACACATATACACACACAAGCACAACACATACACACATATAATAATAATACAGATTACTTGTACGCACATACTTTCCCTAATAGGCAAGCTCATGGCGTTTACAATGAAAAGTCCACACTCATACAAAGCATTCCAACACTCGCACACTGTACAGTTGAAATAAAAGAAGAGTTAAATACAATGCAATTAATTAACAATGCAGGCAATAAACAAAACACGAAACATAAAAAGAGGCGCCTTGTGAAGCACCTCACTGCTCGTCAGGAAAGACTGACCGGAACAGATGTGTCTTAAGGGAGGTTTTGAACTGGGACATGGAATCAGAGTGACATATACACACACAAACACATACACACACATATACATACACATACACACACACACTTTCACACGTACACACACACACACAAATACAGCACACACACACACACATACACACATACGCACACACACGCACACACACACGCATATGCACACACACACACACACACACACACACACACAGAAACACACACATACGCACATACACACACGCACGCACGCACACATACATGCTGACACACAAACATATTGTACATACACATGCGTGCACACAGAAACGAACGTGCGCGCGCGCTCGCACATACGCACACACACACACACACACACACAGAGTTCTGTGTTTGTTTGTGTATGCGCGTGCGTGTGTGCAGATGTGTGTGTGCGCGTGAATGTGTATGTGCGCTTGCGCTTGCTTGCGTGCGCGCGTATGTGCGCGCTTGTGTGTGCGTGTGTGTATATGTGTGCGTGTGTGCGTGCGTGCCCGCGCACGAGCACGTCTGCGTGTGTGCATATGTGTTAGCTCTTATGTGTGCGTGTGTGCTGAGAGGAGAGGGCGAATAAAGGACGAGGGTGGTGGTGGTGGTGGATAGGGTGCGCGTATGTGTATCCCACCCCCAGACAGCTTTCAGGCTACTACTATGATGTACATTTCACTGTGGTGCAAACGTTCATTGTCTGCTTCGGTTTAAATTGTCTAGCATGGCGTGAGGGACTCATAAAACTTCTTTTTTTCGTCATTCGCTTATTGAACAAAGCTTTTAAAAACATTCGAAGCTGAAATATCTTGAATGATTCGATGTTGCAAAAAGCTCTCTTTATCGTGTTGGAGACATTTCAACAAGCAAGAGAACCAAACAAAAAGTCTGACTTGCATCTAAATAATCACGTTGACCTTTTTCATTTGTCAATTGCTCCTTCAAATAATTTCTCAAAAACTTTATGGGATGTTTTTTGCAGCCTCCTTTGAATCAACATCGCAGATCTCGAGACCAAAAAAAAATATATTTGCTGGTGTACATCAAGATTTTCTCATCTGCATTACAATGTGTGTCTCTGTACGCGGGAGCGGCTAGGGGAGAGAGAGAGAGAGAGAGAGAGAGAGAGAGAGAGAGAGAGAGAGAGAGAGAGAGAGAGAGAGAGAGAGACAGAGAGACAGAGAGACAGAGAGACAGAGCCAGAGATAGAGAGTGAGAGAGAGATCCTGGATCTCATCAGTACGTTCAGTTTGCGTCAGACGGTGGTAGAACCCACCCATAAGCACGGTCACACTCTGGACTTGGTAACCAAGAGACCTTCTGATGGAATTCATCGTGTGTCAGAGGTGACTCGTGCGCTAGAGTCGGACCATTTCTGTGTGTTAGCTCAGTTCGACATGGTCCTACCTTCCCCTGTTCCTGTGTACCGCGCTGTGCGTAACATCCGTGCCATTGGTAGAGTAGTCTTCCGGGCTGACCTTGGCGCGGAGTTGGCTTGCTCTGAGGACTGCTCTGCTGATCAGTACAACGCTGCTCTTAAGGCCGTACTAGATAAGCATGCCTCCGCCTCCAGGCGCAGGGTGTCCTCAAGAGGGCTGACTCCGTGGTTCGGCCTTCTTGGTGATGAGCTTCTCCAGGCCAAGAGAGATCGGCATCGTGCGGAAAGAGAGAGTGGAGGCGGTCTGGTTTGACTGTGTACTAACAGTTGTACAAGAAAGCCAAGAATTTCGTGACCTTCATTGTTCACAAAGCTAAGTCTATGTTTTACACTATTCAGATCGCTCGAGCAAAATCGAGCAAAGAACTGTATCGCATAACCAATGATCTGTGCGATAGAACCAGTCCCACCCTTCTTCCCACAGTGTACCCCTTATCCTCGCTCCCTGACGTGTTCTCCAGCTACTTTGTGGCCAAGGTAGAAAAGCTCAGAGATGACCTTGATGCGCAACCCTCTGTCTCACACCCTCTAGGAAAACCATTCAGTGGCGATGCACTAGAATCCTTCACCCCTGTCACTGAATCAGAAGTCCGCAAGATCTTGTCTAGCTCTGCACCAAAAACATGTGACCTCGACCCGATCCCAACTCCCCTGCTATTTGAGTGTTTAGATGCAGTGCTCCCCACCCTGACAAAAATTGTAAATGACTCTCTTGCTTCTGGAAGTTTTCCGGATGTCCACAAGGCTGCTTTTGTTACGCCACTGTTAAAGAAACCTACTCTCGACCGCAATGAGCTGAAAAATTTCCGTCCCGTGAGTAACTTGTCGTTTGTCTCTAAGTTGATAGAAAAGATAGTTCTCTCCCGGCTCTCTGCACACCTTGCAACCAATCATCTCCTCAGTCCTTTGCAATCTGCATATCAGTCTGGACATAGTACAGAAACTGCTTTAGTGAAATTTGTAAATGACCTCCTACTTTCGTTAGACCAAGGAAGGGTATCTATTCTGACGCTACTCGATTTATCGGCAGCTTTCGACACCATTGATCATGGTCTCCTCCTCAGTCGTTTGGAACATGTGTTTGGCATTAGCGATTCTGCCTTGCTCTGGTTTTCTTCCTACTTGTCCAACCGTTCTCAGACTGTCTCCATCAACAACAGCACCTCTGATCTTGCTCTGCTTCGCTATGGGGTGCCCCAGGGTTCGGTCTTAGGACCGGTTTTGTTTGTTTTATATACCACTCCCCTTGCTGACGTTATAGCAGCGCACTCGGTTCTTCATCACTCCTATGCAGATGATACGCAGTTACAGAAATCTGCTGATCCTCAGGACTTCGATACTCTCATATGCACGCAATACAAGAATGTATCCTTGACATAAAATCATGGATGACATTTAATAAGTTAAAACTGAATGATGAAAAAACAGAGGTTATGGTCGTTGTTTCTCCACGCATATCTTCCTCCATGCAGTCCCCAGAATCCATCACCATTGGCAATGCTACTGTCCCCTTCTCTGATTCAGTCAAAAACCTAGGCGTTACGCTGGACTCCCACCTGACTATGCATGCGCAGGTTCTAAGCATCATTCGTGCTGTCAACCACGAACTCCGTCGCATTAGTTCCATACGGCATTATCTTTCTCAAGAAGCGACCCAAACTCTTGTCTCTGCGTTCATTCTATCCCGACTGGACTATTGTAATGCCCTGCTGTACGGCTGTCCCCAGTATCTCCTGAATAGGTTACAGAAACTGCAGAACAACGCTGCACGCCTGATCCTCAGAGTCCGCAAGTCTGATCACATTTCCCAGCACCTTCAAGCACTGCACTGGCTTCCGGTCGAGTCGCGCATCAAATATAAAATTGCATGCCTATCCTTTAGTGCATTCACGCATACAGGACCCGCATACCTCACAGACATGATTCAGACATACACACCAGCCAGGACACTCCGCTCCTCTGCAGACACCTCTATTCTCTGCACTCCAAGAGTCAACACCAATTCTTTTGGCGAAACCTCTTTTTCTTTTTCTGCTCCTCTCGTCTGAAACTCTCTCCCTGTCAGCCTTCGTCACTCTACCTCGCCTGAGTCTTTCCGCACAGGCCTGAAAACGCACCTCTTCTCAGTTTCAGTTGGGGTCGACAAATGGTTACATTACACAGTGCTCATCGATGAAACATACAACATGACAGTGATTGTTTGGGTAACCAAATTTGTTTTTAACAAGCATTCGGTACTCAATAAAACGTGGTATTTTGTCAGTATTATAGTATATATTAATATTATTATTATACTAAATGTTGCTGACGACTTTTCAAGGCATTATGGATATACGTAGCAACATTTTTGGTTTTTAAGTACCCCAGACCATTTTATTAGGAAGGTGAAATTGAGCCCTGTAGTATTCATGTGTTTGATGTATCTGCCTAGGTACTTTTCCCTTAGATCTGTATAGAGATGGCAATTGAGTAAGAAGTGGGCTTCGTCTTCAATCTGATCTGTGCAGAATGGACAATATTTCTCTTCATCGACAAACGCATTACTTTTCAAGTCATTCCTTCCGAATCTAAATCGAACAAGTGCTACCTTGAATTTTGTAATTTCGAGAGAGCTCAAGTACTTCACACTGGAAATAATGTTTGATGGTTCTGTACAATGCAAAACGCTCACTAGCGCTGATTCTGTGACTCCACTCCTGTATATAGCAGTCTTGTAGCCTGATCTTAAGCTTTCTAAAGAAACCTCTCTCATCAGCTGTGCCTCTGTTGTACCACACATAGGAAAACTCCGATTTGCATAGGCATTCTTCAATGGACTTCACCCAGTTGAATTTATCAGGTGAGCGAGAGAGAACACACACACACACACACACACACACACACACACACACACAGCGAGATAGAGAGATAGATAGAGAGAGAGAGAGCGAGAGAGATAGAGAGATAGAGAGAGAGAACAGACAGAGATAACAGACACAGAGAGAACAGACAGAGATAACAGACAGAGAGAGAGAGAGAGAGAGAGAGAGAGAGAGAGAACAGACAGAGAGAAAACAGAGAGGGAGAGAACAGAGACGGAGAGAACAGAGGGAGAGAACACACACACACACACACACACACACACACACACAGAGAGAGAGAGAGAGAGAGAGAGAGAGAAACAATGGAACTCCAGACGATACATGTGTCGGACGCTCTGGCTGCGATGATATTAATTAGAAATGATCAATGGCAGCCTCTTTGATGTAGAAAAATGACAGATATACCAAATTGTCCATTAAAACGATATGCACTTTTTGTGAGCGATTCTATTTTGTTGCGACCTGTTTTATAGGTCTGTAGCAGACAGACACACAGACAGACATATAGCCAAACAGACACATCTAAGCACATATTGATTATTTAAGAAAGTAAATGATATGCAATCACCTAAGCAAATCTTTCATTTTCCAATACATTTATTTAACAAACAGTTTGGAATATTTTTCAGGCATTTTCTCTTTGAACGTCCTTGGAAATACGGGAAGTGAGTGTTGGAAAGTTTCAAATTCCTCCACTGCCATACTCAGACGTCACACTGCACGCTTGACTCACGGTCACACAGCTCCCTTGGCAACGAACGGAAACTCCGTGGCAACGAAATGAAATCTCCATGGCAACGAAATGAAATCTCCATGGCAACGAAATGAAATCTCCACGGCAACGAGATGAAATATCCATGGCAACAAATGGAAATCTCCGTGGCAACGAATGGAAGACTCCATGGCAACGAAATGAAATATCTATGGCAACAAAATGATATATCCATGGCAACAAATGGAAACCTACGTGACAACGACTGAAGATCTCCATAGCAACGAATGACAATCTCCATGGCAACCATCCAAACCCCACCACTCCACACCGCGTTTGGAAGCCCAGTAATACCCCACAAGAATTAAAACAACAACAAAAAAACCTTTAGTGATCTTAAGACCAAAAAACTCCACTTAGACACAGCAAAGCAAACTATTTAAAAAAAGCAAACAAAAACTTCCCATAAAAACCCAAACATAGCAGCCATTAAAATGTCCCCTCGTGAGGGGAAAGGCGATCTGTCACAGGAGGGGAGGAAGGCAGCAATGGACACGCGTCACAGAGGCAGCAGGCAGCAATGGACACGCGTCACAGAAGCGCGAAGACACGTGTAGGTACCGCGAGGCTTTGGCCAGTCTACCCGACCTCTGCTGGAGACAGCCGCTACTGTAGACAGCCACCAATACATACAGCCACTACTAGAGACAGCCACTTCTGGAGACAGCCACTACTGGAGACAGCCACCAATACATACAGCCACTACTAGAGACAGTCACTCCTGGAGACAGCCACTACTAGAGACAGCCACTCCTGGAGACAGCCACCACTGGAGACAGACACCACTGGAGACAGCCACTACTGGAGACACCCACTGCTGGAGACAGCCACTACTAGAGACAGCCACTCCTGGAGACAGCCACTACTGGAGACAGCCACTCCTGGAGACAGCCACTACTGGAGACAGCCACTCCTGGAGAGCGCCACTACTGGAGACAGCCACTCCTGGAGACAGCCACTCCTGGAGACAGCAACTGCTGGAGACAGTCACTCCTGGAGACAGCCACTCCTGGAAACAGCCACTCCTGGAGACAGCCACTACTGGAAACAGCCACTCCTGGAGACAGCCACTACTAGAGACAGCCACTCCTGGAGACAGCCACTCCTGGAGACAGCCACTACTGGAAACAGCCACTCCTGGAGACAGCCACTACTGGAAACAGCCACTCCTGGAGACAGCCACTACTGGAGACAGACACCAATACATACAGCCACTACTAGAGACAGTCACTCCTGGAGACAGCATCTACTAGAGACAGTCACTTCTGGAGACAGCCACTACTGGAAACAGCCACTGCTGGAGACAGCCACTCCTGGAGACAGCATCTACTAGAGACAGTCACTTCTGGAGACAGCATCTACTAGAGACAGTCACTTCTGGAGACAGCCACTACTAGAGACAGCCACTCCTGGAGACAGCCACTTCTGGAGACAGCCACTCCTGGAGACAGCCACTACTAGAGACAGCCACTCCTGGAGACAGCCACTCCTGGAGACAGCCACTCCTGGAGACAGCCACTACTGAAGACACCCACTCCTGGAGACAGCAACTGCTGAAGACAGCCACTCCTGGAGACAGCAACTGCTGGAGACAGCCACTACTGGAGACAGCCACTACTGGAGACAGCCACTCCTGAAGACAGCAACTCCTGAAGACAGCCACCACTGGAGACAGCCACTACTGGAGACAGCCACTACTGGAGACAGCCACTACTGGAGACAGCCACTACTGGAGACAGCCACTACTAGAGACAGCCACTCCTGGAGACAGCCACCACTGGAGACAGCCACTACTGGAGACAGCCACTACTGGAGACAGCCACTACTAGAGACAGCAACTGCTGGAGTCAGCCACTACTGGAGACAGTCACTCCTGGAGACAGCCACTACTAGAGACAGCCACTCCTGGAGACAGCCACCACTGGAGACAGCCACTACTGGAGACAGCCACTCCTGGAGACAGCAACTGCTGGAGACAGCCACTACTGGAGACAGCCACTGCTGGAGACAGCCACTACTGGAGACAGCCACTGCTGGAGACAGCCACCATTGGAGACAGCCACTCCTGGAGACAGCAACTGCTGGAGATAGCCACTACTGGAGACACCCACTGCTGGAGACAGCCACCACTGGAGACAGCCACTACTAGAGACAGCCACTCCTGGAGACAGCCACTCCTGGAGACAGCCACTCCTGGAGACAGCAACTGCTGGAGATAGCCACTACTGGAGACAGCCACTACTGGAGACAGCCACTACTAGAGACAGCCACTCCTGGAGACAGCCACTCCTGGAGACAGCCACTCCTGGAGACAGCAACTGCTGGAGATAGCCACTACTGGAGACAGCCACTACTGGAGACAGCCACTACTAGAGACAGCCACTCCTGGAGACAGCCACTCCTGGAGACAGCCACTCCTGGAGACAGCAACTGCTGGAGATATCCACTACTGGAGACACCCACTGCTGGAGATAGCCACTACTGGAGAGACCCACTGCTGGAGACAGCCACCACTGGAGACAGCCACTCCTGGAGACAGCCACTCCTGGAGACAGCAACTGCTGGAGATAGCCACTACTGGAGACACCCACTGCTGGAGACAGCCACCACTGGAGACAGCCACTACTGGAGACAGCAACTACTGGAGACAGCCACTCCTGAAGACAGCAACTCCTGAAGACAGCCACCACTGGAGACAGCCACTACTGGAGACAGCCACTCCTGGAGACAGCCACTCCTGGAGACAGCCACTCCTGGAGACAGCAACTGCTGGAGATAGCCACTACTGGAGACACCCACTGCTGGAGACAGCCACCACTGGAGACAGCCACTACTAGAGACAGCCACTCCTGGAGACAGCCACTCCTGGAGACAGCCACTCCTGGAGACAGCAACTGCTGGAGATAGCCACTACTGGAGACAGCCACTACTGGAGACAGCCACTACTAGAGACAGCCACTCCTGGAGACAGCCACTCCTGGAGACAGCAACTGCTGGAGATAGCCACTACTGGAGACACCCACTGCTGGAGATAGCCACTACTGGAGACACCCACTGCTGGAGACAGCCACCACTGGAGACAGCCACTCCTGGAGACAGCCACTCCTGGAGACAGCAACTGCTGGAGATAGCCACTACTGGAGACACCCACTGCTGGAGATAGCCACTACTGGAGACACCCACTGCTGGAGACAGCTACCACTGGAGACAGCCACTCCTGGAGACAGCCACTCCTGGAGACAGCAACTGCTGGAGATAGCCACTACTGGAGACACCCACTGCTGGAGACAGCCACCACTGGAGACAGCCACTACTGGAGACAGACACTACTGGAGACAGCCACTCCTGAAGATAGCAACTCCTGAAGACAGCCACCACTGGAGACAGCCACTACTGGAGACAGCCACTACTGGAGACAGCCACTCCTGAAGACAGCCACTCCTGGAGACAGCCACCACTGGAGACAGCCACTACTGGAGACAGCCACTACTGGAGACAGCAACTGCTGGAGACAGCCATTACTAGAGACAGCCACTCCTGAAGACAGCCACTGCTGGAGACAGCCACCAATACATACAGCCATTAATAGAGACAGTCACTCCTGGAGACAGCCACTACTAGAGACAGCCACTCCTGGAGACAGCCACCACTGGAGACAGCCACTCCTGGAGACAGCCACTACTGGAGACAGCCGCTACTGGAGACAGCCACTCCTGGAGACAGCCACTACTGGAGACAGCCACCACTGGAGACAGCCACTCCTGGAGACAGCCACTACTGGAGACAGCCACCACTGAAGACAGCCACCACTGGAGACAGCCACTACTGGAGACAGCCACTACTGGAGACAGCCACTCCTGAAGACAGCCACTCCTGGAGACAGCCAC
Source organism: Theodoxus fluviatilis (assembly GCA_034096865.1). Classification (NCBI taxonomy): domain Eukaryota; kingdom Metazoa; phylum Mollusca; class Gastropoda; order Cycloneritida; family Neritidae; genus Theodoxus; species Theodoxus fluviatilis. The sequence goes on along the minus strand of JAWQFJ010035372.1, from coordinate 21,680 downwards.
TACTGGAGACAGCCACTACTGGAGACAGCCACTCCTGGAGACAGCAACTGCTGGAGACAGCCATTACTAGAGACAGCCACTCCTGAAGACAGCCACTGCTGGAGACAGCCACCAATACATACAGCCATTAATAGAGACAGTCACTCCTGGAGACAGCCACTCCTGGAGACAGCCACCACTGGAGACAGCCACCACTGGAGACAGCCACTCCTGGAGACAGCCACTACTGGAGACAGCCACTACTGGAGACAGCCACTCCTGGAGACAGCCACTACTGGAGACAGCCGCTACTGGAGACAGCCACTAATACAGACAGCCACTATTGGAGACTGCCACTGCTGAAGACAGCCACTACTGGAGACAGCCACTGCTGGAGACAGCCACTACTGGAGACAGCCACTACTGGAGACAGCCACTGCTGGAGACAGCCACTACTGGAGACAGCTACTATTGGAGACAGCCACTATTGGAGACAGCCACTGCTGGAGACAGCCACTACTGGAGACAGCCACTACTGGAGACAGCCGCTGCTGGAGACAGCCACTACTTGAGACAGCCACTACTGGAGACAGCCACTCCTGAAGACAGCAACTGCTGGAGACAGCCACTGCTGGAGACAGCCACTACTGGATACAGCCGCTACTGGAGACAGCCACTACTGGAGACAGCCACTACTGGATACAGCCGCTACTGGAGACAGCCACTCCTGGAGACAACCACTACTGCTTGACTGCCGCATCAGACAGCTGGCGCTGGCTGGCCTTGCGGTCCCTGACCACCAGACACTCCACCAGCAGGTAGCCCAGGAAGCCAGAGGCGTACAACGCCAGCGCCAGGTACAGCCGCGAGGTCACGCACAGGAAGACGCCGCAGACAAAGGTCAAGGTGAAGCCCGTGGCCTTGGAGGTGTGGTACACGGCGTAGGACTGCGTCTTTGTGTCAGGGAAGACCAGGGCGATGAGCGCTGCCAGAGAGAAAAGCAATCCTCGTGCAGGGCGCGCGCGCGCGCGCGTGTGTGTGTGTGTGTGTGTGTGTCTGTGTGTGTGTGTGTGTCTGTGTGTGTGTGTGTGTGTGTGTGTGTATGTGTGTCTGTGTCTGTGTGTGTGTGTGTGTGTGTGCGTGTGTGTGTGTGTCTATCTGTGCTAGCGAGGGAGGTGAGGGAGGAAGGGGCCCAGCAGAATAGGCAGGCAGACAAAACACACACACGCACACACACATACACACACGCACCCACGCACACACACACACACACACACACACGCGCGCGCGCGCAAACACACACACACACACACACACACACACACACACACACACACACACGAGTAAAGACGAACGAGTAAGAGAGAAAAGACGGGATCCTTGCTTCGTCATGAATACGTCGTCATAAACACATTGTCATAAACATTTCGTCATGAACGCGTCATCAAAAGTATGTCATGAACACGTCATCAAAAGAATGTCATGAACACGTCATAATAAATATGTCGTGAACCGGATGTGACGCGCGGATTACATTTGTAAAATTCTTCAAACGGAGAGATCATCCACTCCACTTTGAAATTGACCCCAAGGCACCGGAAGCCTCTGAGAGGGCGCGCTGGTGGCGCCGTGCAGTGGCTGACCTCCTCCCAGAATGCGCGCACCGGTGCGCTGGCACCACACACGTGTCGTGCATGACAC